>WSYH01007120.1:0-34513 GCA_036426205.1 Ascaphus truei | reverse complement strand
AGACATGAACTCACATGCTGAAAAGCCCTATGCGTGTCCTACAACGTGCCGTCCGCTTCACATGCAAGGATGCCGAGGGATTGCAGGAGGAGGCTGGAATCGGCGTGGATCCCCGCTTCGTGGCCGCGACTCGGAGCGCCTGGTCCCTCCTCCGATGACGTTCCTCGCCAATCACCCTCTTCTCCCTGCACAGGGTCTGCACGTCGCTGCACGTCTTGCAAGCTCCACCCTACGCGCGTTTCGTGACTCTGACGTCACTTCTTCAGGGGTAATGGAGCTGTGAGGGCACTAGAGGTAATTTATACCTTTGTGCATAGCTGCCGTGGTGTTCCCATTGGATGGATGTCCTAATTGGGAACTCCTACTAATTGTCCACTTGTTCGCTGTTATCAGGCAATTCGTGTGTAGCAGGTTTAACCACTTCATGCCTGGACAGCAATAAGCACTACATAATACACTTCAGCATACTGTGAAATATCTTACAAAAGACAATCATGATGCATTACATTTGCCTATACATCTCATAAAAACAAATACATGAATAAAACTCTAATGATTAAAGGAATAAATAAAAAGTAATAAGCAACCTTGTGGCTTCTTATTTCAATGTGCAAGATAGCTATTATACTAGCTCCCTGCCAGTGACAGCATATAGGACCCAGAGGTGGAAAGAGAATACTTTGAATACAAAGATCAGATAGCCTGGTTAGGTAATATTGGATAATGTTTAGCTGGCGTGAGGGATATGTGGTGCCATCGCTGTCCTCTAGGGGCTGAATGGGGAAGCTATTGGACTTTTTCACCACAAAGAGTTAATTTAATCCTCCTTGGAAAGGCTAATGAAGATAATCAACCTGTTCTGAATAGTCAGGAAGTGTTTTAAAAGGCTGGAAGCTGCAAGGCACAGAGAGACAGTTTATCCCAGAGAAGGGATGAGACAGAGGAACTCCCCAGCTAATGGAGGCTGGTAAAAGAAGTCTGAGAGACACTGCTGAGAGAGCTGTGCTAAAGCAGTGACGTCTGGTTGCAGAGGACCTTAAAGGACTAAAGATAAGGCAAGCGCTTTGTTATTATCTGCAGAGACTTTGTATGCAATGTACATGTTTTGGGGCTGACAACTGGCTTAGCTGGCAGCCGGGTTAGTAAGTGTTGCTGCTGAAATGTGTAGTTAGCTTTCCTAAAGGAAATAGGATTTGATTTTATTATTTGGTTTTTCTCAAAGGGATGGTGGGCCTATTCATATTATTTATCCCTGTAAATAAACCCCAAGTATAGAGAAATACAGTGTTTCCTGCCTCATTTGGGACAAAAGAGACTGCAATGTGGTGTCGGCAACTCTAAATTATATTATGAAATTATATTATATATGATATATCTTTATTATATATATATATTATCTTATATTATAATATACTGCGACTGTTGTTCAGCAAACAGGCCTTGTGTTAATGAGATATAAAAATTATGGGATCAGTATGATTGAGCCCATAATTCACTCACCTGTATTTAACATATATCTATATATATATATATAAAATCAGAATTAACAGTACAGGCCTTCATGGCTGAAAAGAGGCCTTGTTTGCTGTTAAATACAACTTCTACACAGCTGACTCAAATAGGCCCTCAAACATACTCACCCAGTAATGTTATAAACTGTAATGAACTGTTAAGATAATTACAACAAGGCCTGTTTGCACACAAGGCCTTCAATGTAGATATATATCTATATCTATATCTATATCTATATCTAGAGATAAAGATAGAGATAGAGATAGAGATATGTAATCTATATATATATATATATATATATATCTACACACAATATATAGTTAATTATATATAGATAAATATATATGTTGATATATATATATATATATATGTATGTATATGTATATGTATGTATATATATGTGTAATCAAAAAATAAATAGATGATACCGTTCTGTGGCTAACGAAATGCTTTTATTTGTGCGAGCTTTCGAGATACACTGATCTCTTCTTCCGGCGATGTTACAATGAATGAAGCAAAAGGTATACTTAAAAACAGTGTCTCTTGGAATGTTATCTGTGCTGTTCCTTCCCCCGGTGTGGATGTGTTTTATGGCTAGAGGTGTCAAAAGGTTACTGTGAAAGCAAGTGAAGAAAGAGTATGTATGTGTATCAGTGTGAATAAAAATGAATGGAGAGCCCACAGTATATACTGTGCTTTACACAAGGTGTGTGTGGAGTGGGAGTGGATATAAATGGTGTAGGTGGGTGTGGAAATGTGAGAGTTTGTAGCACAACTAAAAGTGTGTGTGGATACTAAGTGGTCCCTATTGGTGTATAGGGATGGAAAAACAAGGAGTATTAGTATGTGTGAGAGACAGCTGTGTGTGCATACATATAGCACAGTATGTACAGACATGGCCTTTAGCGCTCATGGGACGAGAGTTCACTAGTGTCAGTAATGACTCATAAAATTTCGATCTCTGTTTAGGCCACTGCTAAGTGTCCCGAACAGTTGCATAAATTTGTATTCATGCAACCGTCTCTCTTTCGGGGTTTTAAGATTACCTTTGAGTATGGCAACCCTCAGATCGTTCATCTTATGGCCAGAGTCAGAGAAATGTTCTGTATATATATATATATATCTATGTATATATCAAGAGAGACTAACAGAGAGAATCAAAGAGAGAGAGAAAGAGAGATAAACAGACAGAGAGAAAAACAGAAAAAGAGACAAACAGAGAGGTGTGTGTGTATGGTTAAATCTAGCTAAGTGTAATCACAAATCTGTTCATCATAGCACTGTAGATGATTTTACACACATTGTTATTCTAATTCAAAGAGTCAACTTGTTTTGCACATGTTGATTGCCTAAGCCGAAAGTAAAGTTTCGATTCCTGTGAAAAGAGTATCTTACCCAAAGAATTTCAGCCAATTATTGTAACAAATTTCTTGTGGGAGAAAACCTAGGCATATAACTGCTAGGTTGTATTATAACCTTGGAAGAAACCACGAAGATAACATGTAACTATTCACACATTCAGCAGACATCCGTATGCGTTCAACTTAACACAACGTACACTTTGGAAGAAGAAATGGCAGAAGCTTCCACATTGCACAGCCATCCACGTAAATCATACAAATTTATGATTTATGAAGCAATCGAATCAACGCCATAAAAAAGTGCAAACGTGGCCAAAATCTATGACTTGATCCAAAAGAAATATCCATACTACCAAGAGCCTGACAAACAACGAAATTTTAAAACTTCTGTACGATTCACTTTATCCGCAAATTAATGTTTTGAGCGTGTCCATGATCAGCTAGATCAACGATATGGATGCTGGCATGTTGCGCCATCATTTAAACTTACCATGGAACATGGAACATATATCTTCTGTTAAACAGCATATTTTTGCCTAATATCAGTGACACTAAAGCCGCACCGACTGTCGTGTCTGCTGATATACCTGCACCCTACATTCATCAAGACCAGATGAAAGATGGACATAACTACTATGATATGTATCCAAACTTATATGGGCAATACCAATGTGGATGGGAAAACAACCAACAACTGTACGTACCTCCGGATGTCTTATTTGAAGAAGCCACTGCAGATCCATATAATGCCCTCATGGAGATGTGTGTGATTCAGGATTCAACTGTTGCCTCAACCATGGATGATACTGTTGTGCCTTCTTGGAGCGAGCAGTTGCAGCCAAATCAGTTTTGACTTCTACAAGAATGTTAAATACAAATTTCGTTATGCCTTTACTCAAATTATATATGTGTATATTAATAATATACACCATTTTTTAGCCAAATGAGTGGATACAGCTTAACATTGCAGACAGCCTTACATGTAGCGTGCACAAAGACATTATTTCCTATAACAATATACTACATGACGAACCATTACTACACATTGGTGACGGAGTCCTAAATCATAGATGCTTATCTCTTTTAAAGTATCATTTCAACATGTTACACTAACTGTAACACACACACACACCTCATTGTATAGCATTCAACATATAAAAACAAAGGGTTGCCCACATATGACGTGGGAACCTGGTCATGTCCCAAGGCGTCCTTAAAAAGGTTACCGATGCAAGCCCCACCCCCCAACCGACATGCGCGCGTGAAACAGTATTGGCTGTGCCCGTACCTTATTGTTACTGTCAGTGCAGTGTGTCATGCGCGCGTCGGTGGGGTGGTGCGTGCACAGCGCTGGAGGCCAATGTTCATTCAGTGGGAGGGTTGTTTGCGTGCATTTCACGGTGCCTTAACATGACGTCACACGTATTTCGCTCATTGGCTGATCGTCCATTTTTGCCGTGGGCACACGTCCGTTTACAAAGTTTAGATATGTACGTGTGTTGAAGTGAATTTGTTTCGCTTCCATATCATAACTTTCAGCCATGATATGCGTAATGCTAACAGCACCATGGAGGGACATGTATTGAACGCACAGCATACACATAGTTTTGCGCTTGCGCATGCGCTAACACTTAGTCCACACATTCGTGACGTGCGCGCGCAACAGATGTTGTGCGCGCACATTATTATGTATACAGGCATCGGACCTAACATATCAGTAGTAATGCCAGCAACGCGATTTGAAAAATGAGACAGTTCTGTATCTGTAGTTTTATCCTTGCAGTTTAAACATATACGTAACTTATGCGTGAATATCCACAATCATATAGAGATGTGTTAAGCGTTGTCATGCTGAGACATAGATAAATGTGCCATCTTTGAACATCATGTGTTTGCTGTATTTCACAGATGTTATGGATGAATACATGGGACCAATGTATGATTTCAGATGGGCCAATCGTTATATTAGATGATTGTGACGACTAGCGAACAACTATTATAATAAAAATATAACAATGCTTTCAAGGATTGGTGCGCAGATTAACAATCACTACATAATGTTATCCTATAGTGCAATTATTTACAATGCACTTAATTATCATAATGATGTTGCTAAGCACGGAAGTTACAACTTCTATTGATATTTTTTCTTTTCTACTAACATTATATGTATTGCCATGTGATATATGCAACCAACATTATCACTCAGCAAACACATTAATCTACTATATATTATAATCTCACGTGTGACTTGTCAAAGAAGGTAAATGGTAAATAACAACTCGTCAACATTGTATCTGAACGTACACAATAACAATAGTGAGGTGATAGAAACTGTTTAGTCGTGTGAATGTTATATTATCATCTAAGTTGTAGTGGTAACCTAACATGCATGAGCTAATGAATGTTAGGTAAAGATCATTAAACCATTAACTTTTGTGTTTACATTTAATTCACACGAGTAACTATAGTTTAGTGTTATTAGTATACGTTCAACACATACATAGCTAAGTGAGGCCGATGATAAAAGCAACATTATTATGTTGGTTTATATTATTTCTGGTAGAAATACATGCATCACACCAAAAGGACAACAACCACACACACACACACAAAGTAGGTTGCTGAAATGTGTGCGTATGTAAATGTATACTTCATTTATGATCATATGTTGACAGTGGTTATAAAGGATCATGATCATTTTGAATAAGTAAAGTGAATGAAATAAAAATTTTAATAAGTACATTGTCATTGTGTTGAATGATTTAAGAAAAGTTGAGAATTCCAAAAACTATACTTTGGAATGGTGTTAACATTTTGACAAATGTTAGATGAACGTCAAATCAACACACATATTTGACTTATACATACACATGTGACAATGTAGTAATGAACATGAAAATGAAGTGAGAGAAGAACTAATCACATACATTGCAATGTTAATGATGTTTAACACATTAGGGTCTTTTCATACAAACATGCATTGAGTGTTAACATCGCTCGTGTGCATGAATAGATGTTCTCCTCCCATAATCACTAGCTGAGCAGGGTTTATCCCCTTCTCTCCCCCCATTCCTATATTCCATGAATGGATGTAGTAACGTTGCCAAAATTACATGTTATGTAATGTACGTAATGATAAGAAAACACACTGCACAATAACCACCAAGAGTAGATAAACGCACGGACACAATACAGAAACGACATGTTTCTATTGTCACATCTTTTTCATTACGTTCTGTTTATACATCCTGTAACTATACCTGTATCGAGGTTTGCACATCTTATGACAGATGTGAATTGAAATACATACCATGAGCAGAAATTGGAGTGATATACCTTGAAAAAGAAAACATGAATGAATATAAATCATTGTCATGACATGTTCATTAAGGTAAACAACACATAGAAGTGACAATTTTGTATGTGAAACAAAATCTATAATACGTCAAATATGATCTTACATCATTGTGACACACATGTCACACTCCAAAAGAAACATTGTATGTAACCATACTGCACTAGCTATTGACTATCGACATAGTAGGTTTATTGTGTATGCATAACCAAAAATAGCATGTACATAAAATATAGATTTTGTACACATTATTTCTTCACGTACACACAAATCCTTTTATTGGTAAGAAGTATAATACAACCTGTTGATGAATGACATACCGGTGCCACATGCAATTGTCCACACAGCAGAGAATAGAAAGGTGTGCGAACCATATTCATCTGTTTCCTAAGTGAATGGTATTTGTACAAATGTATTTATCATTACAATGAATTAATACATCTATGTAGTTCTATGAACATATATGTATTTGCTTACATGAAAAATAGGTGTTTATGACATTCCGACGTGTCTCCACACCACCGGCTGTTTGCTCAGTGTCAGCTGGTAAATTTAAGGGATACTACTCCTCCAAGCCCTGACGTATGTCGGTTTGTACATTATTGCGGAGTGCCAGATTGTGCAAAATGCAACATGCAATGACAATATCTGACACTTTAGCAGGCTTATATTGTAATGCCCCCCCTGTTCTATCTAAACACCAAAATCATGTTTTCAGAAGCCCAAATGTCCTCTCTATGATGGATCGGGTAGATATATGGGCAACATTGTACCTCTCCTCTGCTTCACATTGAGGGTTTTCCACCGGGGTCAACAGCCACGGCCTAATTCCATATCCTGAGTCACCTATAATCCATCGTGCCAAAAAATGAAAAAATTTGTGTTAACATTATTACATTGAACAGTTCATATAAAAACTAGAGTTGTTTGTTAACACATCATAATATGTACTCACCCACCAGCAAACCAGGTCCAAAATAGCCTTCTTCGAAAGCATGGAAGACTGGTGAGTTTCTCAGGATAGAGGAATCATGACTGGAACCAGGGAATTTGGCTACCACATGCATAATCTTCATCGTGGCATCGCATACCACCTGTACATTCAGGGAATGGTAGTGCTTACGGTTGCGTTAAGCATGCTCACTCTGACTAGGCGGGATCAAAGCAACATGGGTGCAATCTATTGCACCCATCACACATGGTATCCCGGCTATGGTATAAAAGCCATTCCTGATTCCAGCCACTCTGTGTGCTCTGTAGGAAAATGAATATAATTCCTAGCGCATCTATTCAGTGCAAATAGAAACTGGGTAAAGGCCCGTGAGAATGTAGATTGGGAGACCCGCCCACTATGCCCACAGTTGTCTGGAATAACGCGGAAGCAAGATAATGTAATGAGCACAGCATTTTAACAAGCCCAGGGACTGCACGACCTCTGGCTGTCACAAAATCTAAATCTCCCCGTATCTCTTCATAAAGATCTAAGATTGCTGCTGAACTTAAACGATAGCGACTTACAATCTCCTCCTCACTCATCCCATCTAACATGGTTCTCTCCCTGTAAAAATGAGGACGAGGCACAACTTCTCTCCTCTCTCTTCTCCTCTCATCTCCTTGCCCTGTCCCTCTCCCTCGACCTTTCCCTCTCCCTCTCCTGTCCGCGTGCCTGTCCCTGTCACTGTCCCTGTATTCTCTGTCCCTGTCTCTGTCCCTTCCTTGGCCTGTGACATCCTCTCCATCAGCAAGCCTCTCGTCCAATAGAATCTTCCTCCGTCTCATAAACATTTGCATAATTTTCATGTCTGTAGCTGTGAATGCGCAGGTAATTGCCCTCCTTTAAATACCTATGTGATGATGTCAGGTGACTTGCTGAAGTGCAAGGTGTTACATTAACATATCCAAGTTGTTCACTCCCAACTTGTATCCAGTACCAATTAAAATGATTATTTATGTGTGTTCACCAGGCAATCATGATATTTGAGAATGATGTAACGTTAAGCTTTGTACAAGCATTTATTGGCAAGTATTTCTGGAATGTGTAATGCATGCACCACTTCAGAACGCAACACTAAGTCATCTAATTAGGATACAACCATGACATTGAAGTTGAGGAACTACGTTGCAACATGTGTAATTTGGCATGTTAATGTCACCTGTTCACATGAACTAATTGTATAGTGCATATGCATAATTTAATTCCATCAGGATAGTTGCTATTGATTCAGTTTCAATCGTGTAAAAATGAGTAACTATTATAGATGTATTGTATTGTATGTCTTTATTTATATAGCGCCATTAATGTACATAGCGCTTCACAGTAGTAATACATGTGGTAATCGAATAAATAACAGATAATATAAATAACAGATCATGGGAATAAGTGATTTAGACATAAACATAACATTAAGGAAGAGGAGTCCCTGCCCCGAGGAGCTTACAATCTAATTGGTAGGTAGGGAGAACGTACAGAGACAGTAGGAGGGAGTTCTGGTAAGTGCGTCTGCAGGGGGCCAAGCTTTATGTATCATGTGTTCAGAATGTTCACAGTGCTATTCGTATGCTTCTTTAAGCAAGTGTGTCTTAAGGTGGGTCTTAAAGGTGGATAGAGAGGGTGCTAGTCGGGTACTGAGGGGAAGGGCATTCCAGAGGTGTGGGGCAGTCAGTGAAAAAGGTTTAAGGCGGGAGAGGGCTTTAGATAAAAAGGGGGTTAGAAAGAAGACATCCTTGAGCAGAACGCAAGAGTCGGGATGGTGCATAATGAGAAATTAGGGCTGAGATGTAAGGAGGGGCAGAAGAGTGTAAAGCTTTAAAAGTGAGGAGAAGAATGGAGTGTGAGATGCGGGATTTGATTGGAAGCCAGGAGAGGGATTTCAGGAGGGGAGATGCTGAGACAGATCTAGGAAAGAGTAGAGTGATTCTGGGAGCAGCATTTAGGATAGATTGTAGGGGAGACAGGTGAGAGGCAGGAAGGCCGGACAGCAGGAGGTTACAGTAAACAAGACGGGAGAGAATGAGGGCCTGAGTCAGAGTTTTAGCAGTTGAGCAACAGAGGAAAGGGTGTATCTTTGTTATATTGCGGAGGAAAAAGCGACAAGTTTTAGAAATGTTTTGAATGTGAGAGAGGAGTCGAGTGTGACCCCTAGGCAGCGTGCTTGGGCTACTGGGTGAATGATAGTAGTTCCAATAGTAATGTGGAAGGAGGTAGTAGGGCCAGGTTTGGGAGGAAGTATGAGGAGCTCTGTTTTAGCCATGTTGAGTTTAAGAGGGCCATCCAGGATGATATAGCAGAGAGACATTCAGAAACTTTGGTCTGTATAGCAGGTGTAAGGTCGGGTGTTGAAAAGTATATTTGTGTGTCGTCAGCATAGAGGTGATATTTAAACCCAAAAGATGTTATTGGGTCACCTAGAGAGAGTGTGTACAGAGAAAAGAGAAGAGGTCCCAGGACAGAGCCCTGGGGTACCCCCACAGAGAGATCAATAGAGGAGGAGGAGGTGTTAGCAGAAGAGACACTGAAAGTACGATGGGAGAGGTAGGATGAGATCCAGGATAGAGCTTTGTTCCGAATACCAAGAGTATGGAGAATGTGAAGGAGAAGAGGGTGATCCACAGTATCCAATGCTGCAGAGAAGTCAAGTAATATGAGATGTGTGTATAAGTTAGCATGAAGTGATTCTAATGCATTGTGTACAATGTAAACATGCAATGTTATTGAGTGTCCAATTGCGGATGTCATCAAAAGAGGGAGGTCACAAAGTACATGTAAACATGAAAACAAACAGCTACATTTACATTAGATCATGCGTTACACATTCAAAGCATTCTGTAATGTATACCAACATTACTATACGCTGGATCTGTTAGATGTGTGAAATGTGTTACATCATATAATAAATTGAAGCCACTTAAGTAACATGTTTCATAATGTGACCTGTCCTTTAGAGTTGAGTATAGGATTTCCATTGACACATCATAACATTTAGACTAATGTGACACGCAAATCATCATAACATTGAAAAGTACAATGTTATGCCAATAATAAACGTAAGGGTGACACGATGAAGTGAATGACCTCGGACACTGTAATGCCAAGCACATTTTATTATGAGTAACAGAACGTAAACAGTCCTATAATGTTATAGTCCCCGCTCCATGTACTCCATTGATGTACAGAGAGATGAGTGGTTTTTTTTTCTAAGTGCCGTCCCGGCAACCTTGCCGATCCTTCTCCCCTCCAACTTGCCAACTTTATTTGGTGGGACCAATTGCCGATGAAATCTCCAGCTGCTCGGGGCTACTTGAATACAGCCGATTTCAAAAAGTGCCGATAAGTGCCGATAAGTGGGTTATCGGCAGCCGCATGCCGATAAATTTTTATCTGCAAGTAAAACTTCCGATAAAAGCCTTATCGGCGCTTACTGCATGAGGCCCAAAGGTAGCTTCAGCTGACTATCCTTAAGCATCTATGCCTTAATGTAGTGGTTAAGTAAACAGTGTATTAGTTAGGCTGCGTCCAGGGTGGCACTGAGCTGGTGCGGGCGCTCATACTGGCTGCGATGAGACACATTGCAACAATGTGTGGCCTGCGCGATCGCCCCCCCCCTTGCGCGTGCTTGTGAGCTGTCCTCGGCGCTCAGATTCAAGAGTTTCACAAATTGGAATCTGTAGCTCCGATTTCAGATCACATGACCAAATTAAGCCAATCAGAGGACATCAAGGCAAAACCAATGCAATACAAGCATTGGGAGCTTGCATTTGTTGCTGTCCTCTGACTGGGGACACACACACACAAAACGGGGTGGGGACACGAAACGGAAAACAGAGAGATGTGAACGGGGGGGTAAAACGGAGTGGGGGTGTGGTGGTAAAACGAAGTGGTGGTGTGGTGGTAAAACGAAGTGGTGGGGGGGGTAAAACGAAGTGGTGGGGGGGGTAAAACGAAGTGGTGGGGGGGGTAAAACAAGTTTGTGGGTCAAACGAAGTGGTTGGGGGGTAAAACGAAGTGGTGGTGGGGGGTAAAATGAAGTGGTGGGGGGGTAAAAACGAAGTGGTAGTGGGGGGGGTAAAACAAAGTGGTGGTGGGGGGGGGCAAACAAAGTTGTGCTGGGGGGGCAAAACGAAGTGGTGGTGGTGGGGGGCAAACAAAGTTATGGTGGGGGGGGCAAACAAAGTGGTGGGGGGGGCAAACGAAGTGGTGGGGGGGGGGCAAACGAAGTGGTGGGGGGGGCAAAACGAAGTGGTGGTGGGGGGCAAACAAAGAGGTGGTGGTGGGGGGGAAACAAAGTGGTGGTGTGGGGGCAAACAAAGTGTGGTGGGGGGGGCAAACAAAGTGGTGGTGGGGGCAAACAAAGTGGTGGGAGGGGGGGCAAACAAAGTGGTAGGGGGGCAAACGAAGGGGTGGTGGAGTTAAAACGAAGTGGTGGAGGGTGTAAAACGAAGTGGTAGTGGGGGGGGGGGGTTTAAAAACGAAGTGGTGGTGGGGGGGGGTAAAACGAAGTGGTAGTGGGGGGGTAAAACGAAGTGGTGGTGGGGGGGTAAAACGAAGTGGTGGTGGGGGGAAAATGAAGTGGTGGTGGTGGGGGGGGGGGCAAACGAAGTGGTGGTTGGGGGGGGGGCAAACGAAGTGGTGGTGGGGGGGGCAAACAAAGTTATGGTGGGGGACAAACAAAGTGGTTGTAGGGGGGCAAACAAAGTGGTGGTGGGGGGGAAACAAAGTGGTGGTGGTGGGGCAAACAAAGTGGTGGTGGTGGGGGGCAAATGGAGTGGTAGGGGGGGCAAAAAAAGTGGTGGGGGGGAAACGGAGTGGTGGGAGGGGCAAACGGAGTGGTGGGGAGCAAACGGAGTGGTGGGGGGGTCAAACGGAGTGGTGGGGAGGCAAACGGTGTGGTGGGGGGTCAAACGTAGTGGTGGGGGGGGGGGTCAATCGGAGGGGTGGGAGGGCAAACAGAGTGGTGGGGAGGCAAACTGAGTGAGGGGGATGGGGTAGAGAGGGGAGTGGGGAGAGGAGTGGGGAGGGTCGGGAGGGTCGGGGACAGAGAGGGGGGAGGGAAAAAGCACAGGGGGGAGGGAGATAGAGCTAGAGTATGTGAAGTTTAAGAACGCTAGCAGGGGGGGGAAGCAACACGTACGCTGTGGGTGTTTTGAGCACGTACGTTAAAATATGGGCTCAAGGCCTTAATGAATCGCATCCACGGCCTCACTTTTTAATGGATGTGCTTTTTTTGAACATCAGAACGCAAACCCATTGAGCTTAGTGCATTGCCCCCATTATCTTTAACTGTGCATGCAATGTGTTGTATATAATGTATACCCTGTTCACTTATGTAACTGTATTTGTAACCATGTATTATTTGTAATTTAACTCTATGCCCAGAACATACTTGAAAACGAGATGTAACTTTCAATATATTACTTCCTGGTAAAACTTTTTATAAATAAAATAAATAAAATTACAAGACACATCACTGAGAAATGCTCAAAGAAGTAGATTGGTAATCACTTGCGTCTAGGCGCAAATGTTCATCTCTCTTGCCTTGCCTTCAAATACTTTCTGGGCAAGCTACCTGCCTATCTGAACAAGCTCCTCACCCCTACCACATGTATCCTCATCTGAGATCTGACTCCAAGAGACTGTTCATGGTCCCAAGGTTCAACAAAGTATCCAGTCGCCCCTCCCATTTTTTTCTTCTATATGAACAGTGCAGTTTTTGTACCCCCCTGCTGCACCACATTTGCCTGGATAACATAAATCCCACTTCTATGCTGATGGAGCTTTACAACACTTTCTATATGTCCCGATTATTACATTTTCAGCTGACAGAATTGAGCAGCGATTTTCACTTTGTGATGTCATTTATGACACTAGAAAGCAGATATGCACAGAAATGTATTACCCCATGCTCAAAATGTTACTTAGTTCTTTTTTAGGATTAGTACAAACCCAGTACTTTCATCACTACTGTTACCAAGCTAACAAAAAAGAGGAGATGACTGATTTGAGCTGTTTTAAAATAAACAAAGAGAGATTTTTTTTTTTATGTTATTGCACTTCAGCCTGCAGTGTCACTAATGCTTTTAAAACCCTAAGAAGCTCCAGAATTCAGATCTCAACTACTGTATTTCAAATTCAGTTTTGTGCGCAGTAGCTCCTAAATTGTCGATTTTATGTTAACAACGCACGTTGTGGAAATTGGGACTGGATGTTTTTGTCCGTCTTATTAACGGTTATCCTCAATGCTAACGAGTTGCAAAAATAACATCTGTTTGTATTAGTAGCAGCGCTATTAACAGGAATTTTCATATCTCAGAGACACGTTATCCAATACACTGCACATGAGTATTGGTTAAAAGTCATATTCACGCATGCCATTTTGTGATGCATTGTGTATTACGCATTAGCGTGACCTATCAGGACGCCCACGAGCATGTTTCAAATTCAAATAAATACACATTAGAAACTGAAAAACTCAGCCATTTCAGTTAGACTGCTATACTGTTGACATGGTTGAGTACTTTGCTAATTAACAAATATGACATGCTTACATTTGTGCCCTCATAAGATTACATAACACTATAGACTATGCTTTCCATATTACAGTAAGGAATCAATCAGCATAAAGTAATCCTTTAAAATAATACAATTCCCTGCACTCGCTGTATCAAAAGAGAAAAATAGAACAATTTGACAAAAATCATTTTACTTGATGTTACCCTCCCTGCCCGGCTCCCTAGGGAGGTTACATCATGTTGGTGTGTATTAGGCATCTGCATTCATTTAACTTGTCTCACGGGCTGTCAGTGGACTGCTGGATGATGGGAAAGATGGGTGCCAGGAGCTTTTTCACGTACAACTTCAATCTTTATTAATGTCCCCAAGCTTGGGAACACTGTGGTCACAGTACATATTGATTGACATGGTTGCACGTCTTTTCATCCATACTGATATTACTACTTATACAGATCTTCCCTGAATATCCACTCAGCACACTTGGGAGGTGCATCTCCTAGTTACTTTAGTGACACTCATCTAGTGAATCTGGTCCCCCTTATCAACATCCTTGTCCCTTTTACTGTGTGTCCCTGCTGAGATCCTGGTCTGTGTAACGTTACTGTTACTTCCCTACTTCTCCTTTGGAACTGCCACTTCCTCAGGGGTTTCAGAATGATTGGGATCTGCTTGTAGGTCTGATCCCCAGACATCGTGATGGCACTTCTGCATGGCCCACTGAGGCATGCCTGTATTCCTCTTCTTGAGACATATGTTTACTTCATACAAACATACTAAAGGACCCTAACTGCTTGGGCATGGTCTCTGTCTGAAACACAATTAAAGGGGGCCTGATGTACACCATACTTTGGGGGACATCTTCCCCTGTGTACAGATGCAGCGGCCATTATTTTAAGAAATCATGGCGCCATTTTGTGTGCGCTGCTGTACTCCACGCGGCATGAACACGGCCAATCGCCCCAGGCACACGTGTTTATTGCGGTTGCTTTGTTTGAATTTTATGGATTGTGTGCAATTAAATGCAATGAAATTAATGAATTGTAATGTGTACAGCACTGTGCTACTGTGTCAAATTCAGGTGTTTAAAAGCCAGAAAACTAAAATGCCATTTTATGCACTCGCCTGCACTCGTGTCTTAAGGTGTTACAGTTGGAAGAAATCATGCACCATGACATGGGTATTCCGAGGTATACACCACGTGATTTGTTAAAATAATGGCCGCTGCATCTGTACCTCTAATCTCTGATACGTCTTCTGATTCCATACTGGAACCCCCTCCAGAATCCTATTCCTCCTTTATAATACTCCTTTATACCTCTTGTGACACAGTCTCCTGTGTCACCACTGGATGGAGCTTAACCTCTACTCTACTATTAACTCCTAATATACATTGAGTAACCTACACCAGGAGGGAAAGAAGAGAGACTTCGGCGCAACTGCGCATGACTGATGCAATGAGACTCCCGGATGATCTTCAACCAACTTTATTGATACAACACACAAGGGCTACACCGTGATCTCCCCCTCTACGCGTTTCACCCTCTAGGATAGGGCTTCGTCTTGGAGTGGGGAGAGGCGGGGACTGCCTGACATTTAAACTCTAAAAAGCCCGCGAAAACGGACTACAATATTAACCCATTCATTGACTTTGCCTGTTTTTGTACTACTCAGATATAACAATCCTATATGCAACAATCACTGAAATATAGTGTCTATTAGGCATAAATTGATATTGAGCTCAAGCTGTGTAATGAAGGTATATGAATTAAAATCTGCTGACTACACTACAAAAAGTCTTATTGGGTCCTTAGGTAAAAACCGTGCGGGGAATGGGATAGGTGAGGTACAGATGATGAAAAACAGAAACGGAAGATACAATATAGTAAACGAATAAAATGAACATTCTATCCTGCAGAAAATAGATATACTATAGAACCTCAAGATAAACAAATCTCTATAGGAAACAACGCAGGTCCCATTCGACATTTAGTCCATTGGGCTGTAGGGTATTTAATGTAAAGATCCAATGCGCTTCTCTCTGATGCAGGATCTTAATTCTATCCCCTCCACGAGTAGGTAATGCAATATGTTCAATCGCACAACATTGTAAGGTCTCTACAGAGCCCAAGGGGCACATGTTAAAATGTAATGGTACAGGATGTGTCATGTCATGATTTCTTATGCGTCTAAGGTGTTCTAAAATGCGAATTTTTAGGGCTCTACTAGTTAGCCCCACATATTGTTTGTTACATCCGCATTTTATTAGATACACCACAAAATTTTTCTGACATGACATAAATGACTTAATGTTGAATCTGCGTGTTTCATCACGGTTGGAAAAATGTGTTGTTTTAATCATGTTAGGACAAATTTTGCAATGGCCACATTTGAATGAACCTATTAATTTTGGAAAAAAGGACAGTCTGCTTTTATTTTGCGTATTTGGTTTTAACATGCTGGGTGACAAGAAATTGCCTAGGGTAGCTGCTTTACGAAACACTATCCTTGGGCCAACACAGACCATATCGCGTATTAAAGGGTCTAAAGATAATGTGGCCCAATGTTTATGTATTATTGCTTTAATACAATTCGCTTGTTTACTGTAATTTGTGACAAAATAGGTCGCTTCAGTGTTCCCGATTGATGTACCCTGGCCTGCTCGACTCACATTCATATTGATGAGCATTTCTCTGTTTGTATCAAGCGCATTTTGATACGCTAGATCCAAGTCCTTTTTATCATATCCTCTTGACAGGAGTCTCTCCCTCATATTTCAGTGATTGTTGCATATAGGATTGTTATATCTGAGTAGTACAAAAACAGGCAAAGTCAATGAAGGGGTTAATATTGTAGTCCGTTTTCGCGAGCTTTTTAGAGTTTAAATGTCAGGCAGTCACCGCCTCTCCCCACTCCAAGATGAAGCCCTATCCTAGAGGGTGAAACGCGTAGAGGGGGAGATCGCGGTGTAGCCCTTGTGTGTTGTATCAATAAAGTTGGTTGAAGATCATCCGGGAGTCTCATTGCATCAGTCATGCGCAGTTGCGCCGAAGTCTCTCTTCTTTCCTGGCAAATTTAGACGGCAGCACGCAGGAGCACACGAGGTGAGCTGGCCCCAGACCGGAGATGCAGCTGAGGTAAGAATCAATTTCCCCCTGCACCGGTCAAAACACTGTGGCCATGCAAAGCTCCCTCACACCCAGCTCCATTGACTGAGACACCTAAGGTGATTTTGCTGCACACACAGAAGCGCAAGACAGACTTTTTGGACATTACACCAGGAGGGAGGCTGGGGGGTTACAGTGATAATACAAAAGATTACATGTCACAAAAGAGGACACTGGTATAAAACATACTGTTATTTATTTTATTTAGAAAATGTTTTACCAGGAAATAATACATTAAGAGATACCTCTCATTTTCAAGTATGTCCTGGGCATAGAGATATGATGACAAATAATAGGTACATGGTTACAAATACATAGTTACATTAAGTGAACAGGGTTATACATTATATACAAGACATTGCATGTACAGTTAAAGATAATATATATTATAGGCGTATGTAACAGTTACAGTTATAGTTCTATATATAGGGTCTTATATCATGGACACAGTTGAATTCATAGGAAAAATCCCAAGGATTGCATAAATACATATAATAGTTGAAAATAATGAAGTAATTAAACTGCATGTAGTCTCTAGTGTCCATGCAGGAAAATCATCCAAACAATATGTGCACTCAGGAGAACTACCCCCACTACGCTAGATGATGAATATTTAGGGAGGAGGTGCACCTCTGGGTTGCAGGGTTAGAATCAACTGAACAAAGAAAAGTAAACCCAGTTATGGCACTCAACCACCCTATTGGATGCAAAGTGACATATTTTAAAACATATTTATTGTCATAATCATATAAAATAAATGGTATTAAAATTGAACAACAACGCAGAGTGGATCCCACTAGCAACACCATGTTAAGTGTTGGGATAGATAACATATGGAAGGGAAATCTGGGTTACAATAAAGTTCAGAGACCCTAGGCAATAATGCACACTAACTATATATATATATATATATATATATATGAAAGAAAAAGAGAAAAAAACAGGCGCACACCTAGTGCATTAAAGTAAAATAAACAGTTTATGGAACATTAAAAGACAGACAAATGCCCACACTCACAAGTCAAACGGTAAATTAAAGCAGTTTGAGATGGCTCTCATATGCCAGTAGTAGCGTCCGGATCAGCAGTGGAGTCCTGTCTGCACACGCGTGGCGCAGTCTCCTTCACCGGAAGTGACGTCCTCCCGGTCGTGTGCCCGCAAAAGGAAATCCCTCCGGGAACCAAAGCCTTCGCCTGCTTACTTCTGGCTGCTGCCCCACCAGGGATAGTAAAGATACGTCCCTCTTCCTGGTGGCTCGCCGCTCTCAAACCGCAAGTAGACATCGTGACAACTGTGTTCAGTGGGAAACGCGTTCCTCGTCTTAGCACGCCCTACGCGTTTGTTCATCAAGGATGACTTCATCAGGGATACCATGGTTGTGACCCCACAGTACTTATAGCAAGGTCAATTTGCATACATAATTGGAATAACAATTAAATCGTTAATATAATGATTTGAACCACTCCATAGATTTAGTATACCTTATTGCATAGTTATTGTGGAATGATATGAGACACCACCACTTTTGTCAAAAGTGAACAATAGTCATTTATGAATGTATATAGAAATTTAATTACTTCAATAGATAATCAGAAGATAAGGAATGAATTAGGATAGAAATTCGAACTGATAGTTATAATTATACTAGATACCAATTGTGATATCCAGATGTAAAATATAGTAAAATCAATAATGTTGAAATATTACAGAGTTTGATGAAATATTAATTTTTAAATATATAATTTTTTAAAAGGCTTATTTTTGATTTTAAATATTTAAATTCTCAAGAGGGGAGAAAGATAGTAACAGTGAATACTAGACTACCCAATTTCCCAATTTATCATAAACATATCAAAATTGTTCTATTACAGATGAATCCACCAAATTTAAATACAAATGTACACATTTCATTGATTCATTATTGAAAAAAATGGATGTTTATTGGAGTCAGAGGTACAGCAATTGTTGTTAACTGTCAAGGACAGAAGAAATATCAAAAACGATATGCAGAATTACGTGTGTGGTATATATGTGTAATGACTCATATTACCAAGGTGTATTGATAATGTAATGTTAAGTGTAAAGCTGTAACAATAATTGTATAAAAATAATGTGAATGTGAAGATACGTTGTACAAAGATGTAATGGAAATGAGTGTAAATGTGACTATGAATATTTAATATTAACTGTAGAATGATTGGAATAGAAATGTGTTATGTGTTATAAAGTGTGACTATAAATAATAAATTAATATAGAATGTTATATGTGAATGAATGAAAAAGTGAAAAAGTGAGAAGTAAGGACCAGCTCCTGGACTGAACAGACACATCAACAATGTGATCAATAAAGTATATGGTACAACAAAGTTATTAGATTGTATTGGACATACATTAAAGATCTGACTTGTCAATGTAGTTCAGAGGGAGTGCTGCCTGAGCACTCAAACCAGACCTCCGAAGGATCACCCACTTTGAGTGATCACACTATAGTGCTGATGTCAATGTGATCATTGTGTCCCTTTGGGTGTAGGTATCCAAAATATACATCCAGAAGTCTCCTCAACACAATCTTTTGAAACGATCCCCACCCATATAGGTGGAGGGATAAATTCAATGCCCATAACTCGTAGGGACCTAGGATCTTTTGAGTGTTCATTACAATAGTGGCGGAGGTGAGAGATTATGTGTTTGGCACCCATATTATGTTTCTTCGATGCTCTAAAAACTCGTGCTTAAAGCTCTTGATGTGCGGCCTATATATTGTAGACCACCATCACATGATATCAAGTAGATAAACATATTCACGTGAGACAATTAATGTACTCTGCTATATACAGTGAGGTGCCATTAGAGTAGGTTAAATTTATTGTTTTAATCAAGTGTTTGCACGTTAGGCATCTGCTTCCTCCGCATCCAAAGTCTCCCTTAACCCTGATAGGAACAGAACCATCCATTCTAGAATTATGATACCTTGGATGTTTTATTTGCTTGGAGCAATCATAGTTTTGATACTCCTCGCTTTCCTAAAATAACGGAGCATATTTTGGCAATAGATGACCAATCTCGGATCGCTGACCAGAATATTCCAATGGTCATTCATTATTTTTTGATTGTTTAGCAGACTGGTTAAATTGTGTAATAAATTTAAGCACAGACCATGGGATGTAACTCATTTTTATTTTTGTTTTCTTTTGGATTTTCCAGCAAAGTTGTACGATCAGTAAACTGGCATCTAAAAAGATTTATTAACAATTGCCATATCGTAGCCTTTCTCCTGAAAACTTAGATGAAAGATCTGTGCCCTGGGCATAGAAATCTTTGTCCATTGAACAGTTGCGTCTTAATCGTGGAACTGACTCTTTGGAACATTGTCTAACCATTTTTGTAATGATTGCTACCATACTGTGGTAGCTGTTTGCAGCCCACAGTTTTTAAAATGCGTTTTAGTATGAATAAAATTCTGAGGACCCACAAATAACTCTAGATCTAAAATATTATGGTATCTGGGTGAATGTTGTATGTAAATTTAACCATCTTGTTATCAATGAGAATCCAGAATCTCCTCCAAGGTGCCCCTCTCACCATCCCAAATAATAAGAATATCATCTATGAAGCGGCCATAGAACACCAAACCCGCCCCCAGCACAGCATCCCCCCACACATGGGTACTCTCCCACAGTCCCATATAGAGTTAGCATAGCTGGGAGCAAATTTGGCCCCCATAGCCGTTCCACAGATTTGCAAATAATATGTATTTCCAATAGAAAATAATTATGATTCAACATAAATTTGATGCATGCAAAGAAAGACGTGTGAAGGGTGCAACTGGGATCTAATTGTAAAAGTGACTAATTGCCTGGATACCTTTTAAGTGCTCAATACAGTGTAGAGTGAAGATACATCACAAGAACCCAGTGATAGGTATCCTTCCACTTAATGTCAGAGATGGAGTCAATGACATGCAACGTGTCCCGTATGTACGAGCGCAATTTGATGACATAGGGTTGTAGATAATATCCAATACTGGGACACGCTGGATGTCATCGAGCCAATCCCGACACAATAGGCCTCCCTGGTGGTTTAACTATATTTGTGGCAATTTAGGATGTGATAAAAATAGGGGTTCTAGGGTGTTTAATATATAAAAAACTGTGCTCTAATTTCGAAATAATTCCCTCAGAGAATGCACCCTGGAGGAGACCCCGGAACTCCAACTGATAACCTTCGGTGGGTCCTCAGTAAGAATTTGGTATGAAGTGGTGTCAAGGAGGAGGCGATGGGCCTCACAGAGATAATCCGCCCGATCCTGTAGGACAATCGCCCCCCCCCCCTTGTCTGCTTGCCGACAAATTAAATCATTGTTATTTTTATCATCTTAAAGCTGATTTTCTTCTTTTGTGAGATTGTTAAATTCAGTTCCACATTGTAAGACACAAACTGTTCTAGGTCTCTCAGGACTACTGTATAAAAGTTTCAATAAAGTTACCCTTTGATTGATAAGGGAAATATGTCGATTTTGGGACAAATGGTGATGGTTTACAACTCAATGGAATACCCTGATCTGCTTCAATTGGGCTTGAGTTGGATCTAGCAATGGATTCAAACTTCCTCATGTATGGTAATATCCAGAAGTGGTTATTACTTAAATCCGATTGTCGAGTATTGATCTCTTTATGGATGGACCCAAAGTATATCAGTAACACCAAAATTTGGAGTGTATTATGTCCATCTCCTATTGGTCTGATTCCATCAAAATGAAGTAAGAGCATTTATACATTCTCTTTCTTGTGTATTAAATACAATCCCGAATTGTATCCCCCTTTGGGTAAGTGTCGCATCAGGGTTAGCTTACGGATGTATCTGTTCAAGTCCACGAACAGGTCAAACGATTAGGTGTACTGTTTGGTGCGGTGAAAGATAGACCTTTAGCTAAGAGGAATGTGATGTGAAGTGAGTGTGTGTGATGAAAGATTGTAAATAACCATATTCGTGTGGTGTATCTACCATCGTTTTATTTTCTTCTGTCCTTGCTTCTTTGCCTCCCTCTGACTCCCGAATCTCTTTTTCTCCGGGGTAGTTGTTGGTTCTGTTTCTCCCATAGTGGATATCTCTTTTCCGTTTCTCTCTGTTCTATAAAAGAGTGGTTTGTTAGATTTATTAGGGAGTTCGAACCTTGGTATTATTTTTTGATCTTGCCCTTCCCTGTTCCACTGCAATTTGTCATGGGGATCCCCATTGTCCTCACAACCGTCCCCCAACACAGAGTACCGATGGAGGTGGAACAACTTGCAGAGGAAGTATAGGAGGGACCTTGTGATGTTCTCTTTCTTTCCTATCCATCCTAGCTTCCTTAATTAATGAAATAATTCATTTTTTTCTTCTCATGTAGATATAGGTTTTTTTTTTTTTGGAATCTCTGTGTTCTTGTTGTAACCTGAACTGGATCTCAACCTCCGATGTTGGAAAGAGTCGCCTTCCTTTCCAATTTCTAACTCATCATTGCGTAGTCATCCTTATCACGTTTGAGTTTATTAGTTTTCCTTCTATGATTTCTTTCTCAAATGATAACACCCTTGTGTACTGTTTCATCCAAACGACGAATTCCTCGTACCTTCAAATGATTTAATAGTTTCTGTACTCGGGGCTATCTCTTTCCCTACTATCTCCAATCTTTCTTTTCTGTAAGAGATTAAGAGGATATAGGACACTGAACATGTTTCCAAAATGGCCTTCCCTCTTAGTAAATATTTCAGGTGCTCAAATGTAGGTTTTTTGTGTATCTGCAAACCCCTGGAACTAATGATGTCTATATAGTTCTGCAGAGAAAGTAAATCTAACCAGTTTCTTGTTTCATCTTTCGTGTAGTTTTCCAACTCCTGAAAATTATTTTTGAGATCTATATTACTCTCTACAATGATAGTGGGTGTCTTCATTACAATGTTTGCAAGTTTTATCCTTCTAGCTAAACGTTCCTCACAATTTGCATCATTTAGTTAATGTACTGTTAACTTCTATTACAATAGAACAGTTCTTATTATATAACCACCAACTGAAATGAATACAATTATTGTATTTAAATGAATTCTTCAACAATTCAAGGTTGTAATATGGCTGCTACCTTAGAAGTGATAGATAACACAAAAACAAAACAATATTGAGGAGCGCCTACTATATTACAACTGCCTAACTGTGAGTAAGCAGCTACTGTGTTGATGAACAACCATGGGGTGGCCAGAGGGGGTAATGTAAAATAGATCCTATGTTGCTAAAATAACACATATATAGTATAAATAACTTTAATAAAAACTACTATAAAAATGAAAAAATGTTAAAAAATTTCATAAAAAAATATTGTTTGATAATACCAAACCTTAAACAAACATATGAGTCTGTTCCAATAAAGTGCATCCAGGTAATGGCAGCCGTTTATAAGGGATCACAACTCCCTTGTAGATACTATGAAAGAAAAAGAGAAAAAAAACAGGCGCACACCTAGTGCATTAATGTAAAAACAGTTTATGGAACATTAAGACAGACAAATGCCCACTCACAAGTCAAACGGTAAATAAAGCAGTTATGAGATTGGCTCTCATATGCCAGTAGTAGCGTCCGCGGATCAGCAGTGGAGTCCTGTCCTGCAAACGCGTGGCGCAGTCTCCTTCACCGGATAGTGACGTCTCCCGGCGTGTGCCCCGCAAAAGGAAATCCCTCCGGGAACCAAAGCCTTCGCCTGCTTCTACTGGCTGCTGCACCACCAGGGATAGTAAGATACGTCTCGCTCTTCCTGTTGGCTCGCCGCTCTCAAACCGCAATCGTAGCAATCCGTGACAACTGTGTTCAGTGGGAAAGTGCCTCCTCTGTCTTAGCCACGCCCTACGCGTTTCGTCATAAAGGATGACTCATCAGGGGATACCCATGGTTGTGACCCCACAGTACTTATAGCAAGGTCAATTTGCATACATAATTGGAATAACAATTAAATCGTTAATTACATGATTTGAACCACTCCATAGATTTAGTATACTTATTCATTAGTTATTGTGGAATGATTATGAAGACACCACCACTTTTGCAAAGATGAAACATAGCTCATTTATGAATGTATATAGAATTAAATACTTCAATAGATAATCAGAAGATAGGAATGAATTAGGATAGAAATTCGAACTGATAGTTTATAATTATACTTAGATACCAATTGTGATATCAGATGTAAAATATAGTAAAATCAAAATGTTGAAATATTACAGAGTTTGATTTAAATATTTAATTTTTTAAATATTAATTTTTTAAAGGCTTATTTTTGATTTTAAATATTTAAATTCTCAAGAGTTGGAGAAAGATAGTAACAGTGAATACTAGACTACCCATTATCCCAATTTATCATAAACATATCAAAAATTGTTCTATTACAGGATGAATCCAACCATATTTAATACAAATGTACACATTTCATTGATTCATTATTGAAAAAAGGATTGTTTGGAGTCAGAGGTACAGCAATTGTGTTACTTGTCAAGGACAGAAGAAATATCAAAACGATATGCAGAATTCTACGTGTGTGTATATATGTGTAATGACTCATATTCCAAGGTGTATTAGATAATGTAAATGTAAATGTGTATAGCTGTAACAATAATGTATAAAAATATGTGAATGTGAAATATACGTGTACAAATATGTAAATGTGAAATGTATGTGTGGTGTAAATGTGACTATTGAATATTTAATATACTGTAGATATTGATTGGACATAGAAAGTGTTATAGTGTATAAATGTGTGACTATAAAATAATAAATAATATAGATGTTATATGGTGAATGAATGAAAAGTGAAAAAGTGAAGAAGTAGACCAGACTGGACCTGAACAGACACATCAACAATGTGATTCATAAAGTATATGGTACACCAAAGTTATTTAGAGATGTATTGGACAATACATTTAAAGATCTGACTTGTCACTGTAGTTCAGAGGGAGTGCTTGCCTGAGCACTCAACCAGACCTCCGAAGGATCACCACTTTGAGTGATCACCACTATAGTGCGAGTCAATGTGATCATGTGTCCCTTTGGGTGTGTAGTGTATCCAAAATATACATCAGTAAGTCTCCCTCATACACAATTTTGAAACGATCCCCACCCATATAGGTGGGAGGGATATAATTCAATGCCCATAACTGTAGGGACCTAGGATCTTTTGAGTGTTCATTACAATAGTGGCGGGAGAGATTATGGTGTGGCACCATTTATTATGTTTTTTCGATGCCCTAAAAAACCTCGTGCTTAAAGCTCTTGATGTGCGGCCTATTATTGTAGACCACACTCACATGATATCAAGTAGATAACATATTCAGTGAGACAATTAATGTACTCTGCTATATCATGTGAGGGGTGCCATTAGAGTAGGATATTTAAATATTTGTTTTAATCAAGTGTTGCAAGTTAGGCATCTTGCTTCTCCCGCATCCAAAGTTCCCCTTAACCCTGATAGGAACAGAACCATCCATTCTAGAATTATTGACTACTTGGATGTTTTTAATTTGCTTGGAGCAATCATAGTTTTGATACTCTGCTTTCCTAAAAATAACAGGAGCATATTTGGCAATAGATGACCAATCTCTGGATCGCGACCAGAATATTCCAAGGTATTCATTATTTTTTGATCTGTTAGCGACTGGTTAAATTGTGTAATAAATTTAGCACCAGATCCATGGGATGTAACCTCATTTTTAATTTTTGTTTTTCTTGGATTTTCCAGCAAAGTTGTACGATCCAGAAACTGGCATCTAAAAAAGATTATTAACAATTGCCATATCGTTAGCCTTCTCTGAAACTTAGATGAAAGATCGTGCCCTGGGCATAGAAAATCTTGTCCATTGAACAGTTGCGTCTTAATCTGTGGAACTGACTCTTTGAACATTGTCTAACCATTTTTTGTAATGATTGCTACCATACTGTAGGTAGCTGTTGCAGCCACAGTTTTAAAATGCGTTTTAGTAGAATAAACATTCTGAGGACCCACAAAAACTCTAGATCTAAAAATATTATGGTATGGGTGAATGATGTATGTAAATTTCAACCCCATCTTGTTATCACTTGAAGGATTCCAGAATCTCCTCCAAGGTGCCCCTCTCACCATCCCAAATAATAAGAATATCATCTATGGAGCGGCCATAGACACCAAACCCGCCCCCAGCACAGCATCCCCCACACATGGGTACTCTCCCACAGTCCCATATAGAGGTTAGCATAGCTGGGAGCAAATTGGCCCCCATAGCGTGTTCCACAGATTTGCAAATAATGTATTTCCAAATAGAAAATAATTATGATTCAACATAAATTTGATGCATGCTAAAATTCTATCCCCTCCACGAGTAGGTAATGCAATATGTTCAATCGCACAACATTGTAAGGTCTCTACAGAGCCCAAGGGGCACATGTTAAATGTAATGGTACAGGATGTGTCATGTCATGATTCTTATGCGTCTAAGGTGTTCTAAAATGCGAATTTTTAGGGTCTACTAGTTAGCCCCACATATTGTTTGTACAATCCGCATTTTATTAGATACACCACAAAATTTTCTGACATGACATAAATGACTTAATGTTGAATCTGCGTGTTTCACACGGTTGGAAAAATGTGGTGTTTTAACATGTTAGGACAAATTTGCAATGGCCACATTGGAATGAACCTATTAATTTGGAAAAAAAGGACAGTCTGCTTTTATTTTGCAGTATTTGGTTTTTTAACATGCTGGGTGACAAGAAATTGCCAGGGTAGCTGCTTTACGAAACACTATCCTTGGGCCAACACAGACCATATCGCGTATAAAAGGTCTAAAGATAATGTGGGCCCAATGTTTATGTATATTGCTTAATACAATTCGCTTGTTACTGTATTTTGACAAAATAGGTCGCTTCAGTGTTCCCGATTGATGTGTACCCTGGGCTGCTCGACTCACATTCATATTGATGAGCTCTTTCGTTGTGTATCAAGCGCATGATACGCTAGATCAAGTCCTTTATCATATCCTCTTGACAGGAGTCTCTCCCTCATATTTCAGTGATGTTGCATATAGGATTGTTATATCTGAGTAGTACAAAAACAGGCAAAGTCAATGAAGGGGTTAATATTTAGTCCGTTTTCGCGAGCTTTTTAGAGTTTAAATGTCAGGCAGTCACCGCCTCTCCCCACTCCAAGATGAAGCCCTATCCTAGAGGGTGAAACGCGTAGAGAGGGGAGATCGCGGTGTAGCCCTTGTGTGTGTATCAATAAAGTGTTGGTGAAGATCACGGGAGTCTCATTGCATCAGTCATGCGCAGTTGCGCCGAAGTCTCTCTTCTTCCTGACAAATTAGACGGCAGCCGCAGGAGCACACGAGGTGAGCTGGCCCCAGACGGAGATGCAGCTGAGGTAAGAATCAATTTCCCCCTGCACGGTCAAAACACTGTGGCCATGCAAAGCTCCCTCACACCCAGCTCCATTGACTGAGACACCTAAGGTGATTTGCTGCACCACAGAAGCGCAAGCCAGACTTTTTGGGACATTACACCAGGAGAGGAGGCTGGTACATACAAAAGATTACATGTCACAAAGAGGACCTGGTAAAAACATACTGTTATTATTTTATTTTAGAAAATGTACCAGGAAATAATACATTAAGAGATACCTCTCATTTCAAGATGTCCTGGGCATAGAGATATGATGACAAATAATAGGGACATGGTTACACAATACATAGGTCATTAAGTGAACAGGTGTATACATATACAAGACATTGCAGTACAGTTAAAGATAATATATATTATAGGCGTATGTAACGTTACAGTTATAGTTCTATATATAGGGTCTTATATCATGGACACAGTTGAATTCATAGGAAAAATCCCAAGGATTGCATAAATACAAAATAATAGTTGAAAATAATGAAGTAATTAAACTGCATGTAGTCTCTAGTGTCCATGCAGGAAAAACATCCAAACAATATGTGCACTCAGGGAACTACCCCCCATACGCTAGATGATGAATTTAGGAGGAGGTGCACCTCTGGGTTGCAGGGTTAGAATCAACTGAACAAAGAAAAGTAAACCCAGTTATGGCACTCAACCACCCTATTGGATGCAAAGTGACCTTTTTAAAACATATTTATTGTCATAATCATATAAAATAAATGGTTAAAATGAACAACAACGCAGAGTGGATCCCACTAGCAACACCATGTTAAGTGTTGGGATAGATAACATATGAAGGGAAATCTGGGTTACAATAAAGTTCAGAGACCTCGCAATAATGCACACTAACTGATATATATATAATATATATAATAGGAAAAGAAAGAGAAAAAACAGGCGCACACCTAGTGCATTAAAGTAAAATAAACAGTTTATGGAACATTAAAAGACAGACAAATGCCACTCACAAGTCAAACGGTAAATTAAAGCAGTTATGAGATTGGCTCTCATATGCCAGTAGTAGCGCGCGGATCAGCAGTGGAGTCCTGTCCTGCACACGCGTGGCCAGTCTCCTTCACCGGAAGTGACGTCCTCCCGGTCGTGTGCCCGCAAAGGAAATCCCTGGAACCAAGCCTTCGCCTGCTTACTTCTGGCTGCTGCACCACCAGGGATAGTAAAGATACGTCCGCTCTTCCTGTGTGGTCGCGCTCTCAAACCGCAATCGTGTCAATCCGTGACAACTGTGTTCAGTGGGAAAGCGTCTCCTCTGTCTTAGCCACGCCCTACGCGTTTCGTCAACTAGAACTGTAGGATACACATGTACATGAACAATTGATGACTTTTGAGCTTTATATGGCTTGCGGCGTTTACAAAGATATTTTGATAATACCAAAACCTTAAAAAACATAGAGTCCAGTTCCAATAAAGTGCATCCAGGTAACGGCAGCCCGTTTGAAAGGGATCACAACTCCCTTGTAGATACCTATGAAAGAAAAAGAGAAAAAAAACAGGCGCACACCTAGTGCATTAAAGTAAAACAAACAGTTTATGGAACATTAAAAAACAGACAAATGCCCACTCACAAGTCAAACGGTAAAATAAAGCAGTTATGAGATTGGCTCTCATATGCCAGTAGTAGCGTCCGGATCAGCAATGGAGTCCTGTCCCACACACGCGTGGCGCAGTCTCCTTCACCGGAAGTGACGTCCTCCCGGTCGTGTGCCCCGCAAAAGGAAATGCCTCCGGGAACCAAAGCCTTCGCCTGCTTACTTCTGGCTGCTGCACCACCAGGAATAGTAAAGATATGTCCGCTCTTCTTGTCTGGCTCGCCGCTCACAAACTGCAATCGTAGTAGTCCGTGATACACTGTATTCAGTGGGAAAGTGCCTCCTCCGTCTTAGCCACGCCCTACGCGTTTCGTCATCAAAGATGACTTCATCAGGGAGACCCATTGGTTGTGACCCCACAGTACTTATAGCAAGGTCAATTTGCATACACAATTAGAATAACAATTAAATCGTTAATTACATGATTTGAACCACTCCATAGATCTGATATTACCTTATTGCATTAATTATTGTGGAATGATTATGAAGACACCACTACTTTTGCAAAAGATGAAACATAGCTCATTTATAAATGTATATAGAAATTTAAATTACTTCAATGGATGATCAGAAAGTAAGGAATGAATTAGGATCGAAATTCGAACTAATAGTTATAATTAAACTTAGATACCAATTGTGATATCCAGATAAAATATATTTAGCCTTGTAATTTGTAAAATAAAATAAATGATGATGAAATACTACAGAGTTTGATTTAAATGTTAATTTTTAAATTCTAATTTTAAATTCAAATACTCAAATTCTCAAGAGTTGGAGAAGGATAGTGACAGTGAATACTAAACTACCCAGTTTTCCCAATTAATCATTAACATATCAAACAGTAATTATTCTGTTACAGGATGAATCCAATCATATTTAAATACAAATGTACACATGTAATTGATTCATTATTGAAAAAATGGATTATTATGGGAGTCAGAGGTACAGCAATAGTTGTTACTTGTCAAGGACAGAAGAAATATCAAAATGATATGTAGAATTCTAAGTGTGTATATGTATGTGTTGTAACTAATATTACCATATTGTAATAATATATACTATACCTTATGTAGGTGTAAATGTATAATAACTATAATAATATATGTATATAAATGTGTGAATGTGAAATGTACGTGTACAATTTTGTAAATGTGAAATGTATGTGTGTACATATGACTATTAAAAAAGTATTAAATTGTAAATATTATATGAATGTTAACTATGAATACGTGTTATATGTGTATGAATGTAAATGAAATTGAAATATGATTTATGTGTATAAATGTGACTGTAGAATAATAAAATATTATATGTGAATAAATGAAAAAGTGAAAAAGTGAAAAGGCAAGACCAGCTCCTGGACCCGAACAGACACATCAACAATGTGATGCAATAAAGTATATGGTACACCAAAGTTATTTTATTGGACAATGCATTTAAAGATCTGACATGTCACTATAGTTCAGAGGGAGAGCTGCCAGAGCACTCAAACCAGACCTCCGAAGGATCACCCACTTAGAGAGATCACACTATAGTGCTAATGTCAATGTGATCATTGTGTCCCTTTGGGTGTAATGTATCCAAAATATACATCCAGTAAGTCTCCCTCATACACAATCTTTTGAAACGATCCCCACCCATATAGGTGGGAGGGATAAATTCAATGCCCATAACTCGTAGGGACCTAGGATCTTTTGAGTGTTCATTACAATAGTGGCGGGAGAGGTTGTGTGTTTGGCACCCATTTATTATGTTTCTTCGATGCTCTAAGAACCTCGTGCTTAAAGCTCTTGATGTGCGGCCTATATATTGTAGACCGCACTCACATGATATCAAGTAGATAACGTATTCACTGAGACAATTAATGTACTCTGCTATATCATGTGAGGTGCCATTAGAGTAGGATTTAAATTTATTTGTTTTAATCAAATGTTTGCACGTTAGGCATCTGCTTCTCCCGCATCCAAAGTTCCCCTTAACCCTAATAGGAACAGAACCATCCATTCTAGAATTATTGACTACCTTAGATGTTTTTAATTTGCTAGGAGCAATCATTGTTTTGATACTCCTCGCTTTCCTAAAAATAACAGGAGCATATTTTGGCAATAGATGACCAATTTCTGGATCGCTGACCAGAATATTCCAATGGTCATTCATTATTTTTTTGATCTGTTTGGCAGACTGGTTAAATTGTGTAATAAATTTAGGCACCGATCCATGGGATGTAACCTCATTTTTAATTTTTATTTTTATTTTGGATTTTTTCAACAAAGTTGTACGATCCAGTAAGCTGGCATCTAAAAAAGATTTATTAACAATTGCCATATCGTAGCCTTTCTCCTGAAACTTAAATGAAAGATCTGTGCCCTGGGCATAGAAATCTTTGTCCATTGAACAGTTGCGTCTTAATCTGTGGAACTGACTCTTTGGAACATTATCTAACCATTTTTTGTAATGATTGCTACCGTACTGTAGGTAGCTGTTTGCAGCCACAGTTTTAAAATGCGTTTTGGTCTGAATAACATTCTGAGGACCCACAAATAACTCTAGATCTAAAAATATTATGGTATCTGGGTGAATGTTGTATGTAAATTTCAACCCCATCTTGTTATCATTGAAGGATTCCAGAATCTCCTCCAAGGTGCCCCTCTCACCATCCCAAATAATAAGAATGTCATCTATGAAGCGGCCATAGAAAACCAAACCCACCCCCAGCACAGCATCCCCCCACACATGGGTACTCTCCCACAGTCCCATATAGAGGTTAGCATAGCTGGGAGCAAATTTGGCCCCCATGGCCGTTCCACAGATTTGCAAGTAATATGTATTTCCAAATAGAAAATAATTATGATTCAACATAAATTTGATGCATGCTAAAAGAAATGACCGTTGTGAAGGGTGCAAACTGGGATCTAATTGTAGAAAGTGACTAATTGCCTAGATACCTTTTAAGTGCTCAATACAAGTGTAGAGTGAAGATACATCACAAGTAACCCAGTGATAGGTATCCTTCCACTTGATGTCAGAGATGGAGTCAATGACATGCAACGTGTCCCGTATGTACGAGCGCAATTTGATGACATAAGGCTGTAAATAATAATCCACATACTGGGACACGTTGGATGTCATCGAGCCAATCCCCGACACAATAGGCCTCCCTGGTGGTTTAACTATATCTTTGTGCAATTTAGGAATGTGATAAAAAATAGGGGTTCTAGGGTGTTTAATATATATAAACCTGTGCTCTAATTTCGAAATAATTCCCTCAGAGAATGCACCCTGGAGGAGACCCCGGAACTCCAACTGATAACCTTCAGAGGGGTCCTCAGTGAGAATCTGGTATGATGTGGTGTCAAGGAGGAGGCGATGGGCCTCACAGAGATAATCTGCCCGATCCTGTAGGACAATCGCCCCCCCCCCTTGTCTGCTTGCCGAACAATTAAATCATTGTTATTTTTTATATTCATTAAAGCTTGATTTTCTTCTTTTGTGAGATTGTTAAATTTCAGTTCCACATTGTTAAGACACAACTGTTCTAGGTCTCTCAGGACTACTGTATAAAAAGTTTCGATAAAATTACCCTTTGATTGATAAGGGAAATATGTCGATTTTGGGACAAATGGTGATGGTTTACAACTCAATAGAATACCCTAATCTGCTTCAATTGGGCTTGAATTGGAATCTAGCAATGGATTCAAAACTTCCTCATGTATGATAATATCCAGAAGTGAGTTATTACTTAAATCCTGATTGTCGAGTATTGATCTCTTTACGGATGGACCCATAAGTATATCAGTAACACCAAAATTTTGAGTGTTATTATGTCCATTCCCTATTTGGTCTGATTCCATCAAAAATGAAGTCAGAGCATTTATACATTCTCTTTCTTGTGTATTAAATACAAATCCCGAATTATCATCCCCATTTTGGGTGAAGTGTCGCATCAGGGTTAACTTCCGGATGTATCTGTTCAGGTCCACGAACAGGTCAAACCGATTCGGTGTACTGTTTGGTGCATAAGAAAGACCTTTAGCTAACAAAGAAATGTGATGTGGAGTGAGTGTGTGTGATGAAAGATTGTAAATACCATATTTGTGTGGTGTATCTACCATCATCTTTATTTTCTTCTGTCCTTGCTTTTTTGCTCCTCCTCTGACTCCCCTGAATCTCTTTTTCTCCGGGGTAGTTGTTGGTTCTGTTTCTCCCATAGTGGATATCTCTTTTCCGTTTCTCTCTGTTCTAAAAAAGAGGTGGATTTGTTAGATTTGTTAGGTGAGTTCGAACCTTTAGTACTAGTTTTTGATCTTGCCCCTTCCCTATGTTCAACTGCAATTTGTTCATGGGGTTCCCCATTGTCCTCACAACCGTCCCCCAACACAGAGTACCGATTGGAGGTGGAACAACTTGCAGAGGAAGTAGTAGGAGGGACCTTGTGATGTTCCTTCTCTTTCCTATCCATCCTAGCTTCTTTAATTAATGTAATAATTTCATTTTTTTCTTTCTCATTAGATATAGGTTTTTTATTTGTTTTGGAATCTCTATTTTCTTGTCTGTAACCTGAACTGGATCTCCCATACCTCCGATGTTGAAAAGAGTCACCCTTCCTTCTCCAATTTCTAACTCTATCATTTGCGTAGTCATCCTTGTCACGTTTGAGTTTATTAGTTTTCCTCTCTATGATTTCTTTCTCAAATGATAGCACCCTTTTGTGTACTGTTTCATCCAAACGGACGAATTCCTCTGTACCTTCAAATGATTTAATAGTTTCTTGTACTCGGGCTATCTCTTTCCCTACTTTCTCCAATCTTTCTTTTCTGTAAGAGATTAAGAGGTTAATAAGAGACACTGAACATGTTTCCAAAATGGCATTCCATTCTTTAGTAAATATTTCAGGAGCCTCAAATGTAGGTTTTTTTGTTATTCGCAACCCCCTTGGAACTAACTTGATGTCTATATAGTTCTGCAGAGAAAGTAAGTCTAACCAGTTTCTTGTTTCATCTTTCGTGTAGTTTTAAAACTCCTGAAAATTATTTTTGAGATCTATATTACTCTCTACAATGCTAGTGGTGTCTTCATTTACAATGTTTGCAAGTTTATTCCTTCTAGCTAAACGTTCCTCACAATTTTGCATCATTCTAGTTAATGTACTGTTTAACTTCTATTACAATAGAACAGTTCTTACTATGCAACCACCAACTGAAATGAATACAATTATTGTATTTTAAATGAAATATTCTAACAATTCAAGGTTGCAATATGGCTGCTACCTTATAAAGTGATAGATAACACAACAAAACAAAAATATTAAGGAGCGCCTACTATTACAACCTGCCTAACTGTGAGGTAAGTCAGCTACTGTGTTGAAACAACCTATGGGGTGGCCAGAGGGGGTAGTATATATAAAATAGATCCTATGTTGCTAAGATAACACATATATAGTATAAATGACTTTAATAAAAACTACTATAAAAAATGAAAAAAATATTTAAATATAAAAAATTCATAAAAGATATTTTGATAATACCAAAACCTTAAAAAACATAGAGTCCAGT
>WSYH01007119.1:20153-34517 GCA_036426205.1 Ascaphus truei | reverse complement strand
GTGTGTGTGTGTGTGTGTGTGTGTGTGTGTGTGTGTGTGTGTGTACAGTATATACAGTATATATTCTGGTCTGATTCCTTTTTTTTTTCACATTGGTCCGCAGTGGAACTTCACCTTTTAAGGAGGGTTTGTTTTAACCCTTTGCTGCTCTGGCGACGTAGGGGGGTTAATCTGGAGTTGAAAACAGGAGGCTGAGTCATATCCTGCCGTGCGGGGCTTTATCCTGCTTACACATGACCTGTACAATAGGCCGGAGGAGACAGCGCTGACCTAATGCTTCCCCCCCCCCCTTATCACAGACCACCCCATCCCACTGCCACGTGAGCTATACATTAAAGACGCAGTCCCACTTAGGACCACAATGAACTGGTGGCTTTAATAGGTTAGGCTGCGGCCCCAGTGTTGACTGCTGCACGCGCGCCTGGTGTTGTGGTGGCGCGTGCACAGCTAAAAGCCGCGTCCTGTAGGGAACGATGGGAGGTGCGGGGGGCGTTGCAATGATGGGGGTGTGCCCATTGGTCTACACCACCTGCGCTTCTATTGGTCCAAACTATCTTCCCTGCCATTGGCTGCCGCACACCATGTGATCTCGTCTCCGCACGGAAGACACAATTCTTGTCTTCCCTGCTGGCTGACGCGCCATCGCGCTTCGTGCGTCACGACGACAGAGACCACTGGGGCCTGCCTGATAAGTGGTATCTGTGTGCGGCGCATACACCGTCGTGACCACTGGGGACCCAGCCTTATTCTCCGTTTCAGTATGCAGTGAAGCCGCCTTCCCCAGCCCTGGGGAGATTTAAACCCCACCCAAAGTCATGCAGCTTAAAGGCAGCTACAGGCAGTCCTCGGTTATCCAGCGGAATCCGTTCTGGAAGTAGCGTTGGGTAGTGACACCGCTGTAAAGTGAGTCCCATGTTAATCAGTGGCGGTGAGCGTTGGATAACGCATTCAGGCATCGACCCGTAGGGTTGCATTGTAAAGCGTTGGATATGCCATTTGTTGTAAAGTGAAACGTTGGATAGCTTTTTAATTACACTCCCAGGGTACCACTACTTTTTATTTACACTCCTAGGGTACCACTACTTTTATTTACACTCCTAGGGTACCACTACTTTTTATTTACACTCCCAGGGTACCACTACTTTTTATTTACACTCCCAGGGTACCACTACTTTTTAATTACACTCCCAGGGTACCACTACTTTTTAATTACACTCCCAGGGTACCACTACTTTTTATTTACACTCTCAGGGTACCACAACTTTTTATTTACACTCCCAGGGTACCACTACCTTTGTCTTTACGATGCCGCAACGTTTTATTTTAGAACGAAAATATTATACAGACCATTATTTTTTGTAGCCGTTTTAACATCGGGAAGTCCCCGTGCTGCTGCTTCTAGCAATCCCACTCTTGAAAAAGTCTGCAGTTGAATGGTGGCGATATCCGGGGAGGTTAAAATGGCCGCTGCCATTCACATGGCACTTAGAAGTCAGAAGCAGGTCATAGAACTTCAACTATCGGGCTATGTCGGGACTTCTTGGGGGGGATGCTGCTTGAAATAGTTCCCAGATGTTTACCCACCTCCAGAAATCCAGCACAGTACCACTGCTCTTATTTCTAATGAATGATGGTATTTTGCAGGCATAGGGAGAGACTGCCCTGCAGAGCTTACAGTCTGCTGCCCGAGGCACAGAGCGATGGTAACGTACCCCTTATGGTTATCCCACTTCAAAGGCTGTGGCATTGGCACCGAGCGTAACCCCTTCAGCCCCGGTGCAGCAATGCCCTGCTCGGGGTTAAACCCGCCGATAACCACCCCCCACACAATGGAAACCGCGCGGCCCACTGCGGGGGGAGAATGCAGGCCCCCGAAAGGTCACTCCAGCGGAGCTGACTCAGCCGGACGAACAATGGACTCCGTTCCTCGTCACGGGGAGGGGGGGGGGGATGGGATTGGGAGACGGTGGCAGCCTGGAGGCTGGATTCCAGCTGCTGACTGAAGTCACAGAGAGTGACACGGAGTCACGTCACCCAGAGTTACACTAAAGCGGCAATCCCACATAGGCGGACAGCTTCAGGGGTCTCTGAACGGGGAAGTGTTTTCTACATCCTCATCTTCCCCGCCCCCCCCCTGTCCTTATCAGAGAGCCAGTAAAGATAAGGGGAGGTGGGGAGGGGGTCACCGGCTGTACACGCTCTTGCTGATCACACAGGGACATCTCACACAAGGGAGCAGCCAGAGGGAATCCCCCCCTCCCAGGTCTCACTAACACACATTAAATATCCACATAGGTGTCAGATTTGGGTAAAACAAGGGTCAATCCCCCTGATGTGAGAAGGAGCGGCTCAGTGAGTAAAGACACTGACTGGCACTGAGTGTGAAGCAGGGGAGCCTGGTTCAATTCCCGGTGTCAGCTCCTTGTGACCTTGGGCAAGTCACTTTATCTCCCTGTGCCTCAGGCACCAAAAACATAGATTGTAAGCTCCACGGGGCAGGGACTGTGTCTGCAAAATTTCTCTGTAAAGCGCTGCGTAAAACTAGCAGCGCTATACAAGAACAAACAATTAATTATTAGATGTGACCCCTTAATTATGTCACTGGAATGAGCTCACTTTGCTCCTAGGAGGGATTGCCCCGTCCACACATTGAGTGTCCCTCGTCTCCTATGGAGAGCGGTCACATGACGTATGTCATTTCAGTAAACATTAAGGATTCTGCTTGAACCAAACTATAATAATACTAATTAATAATAATGATAATATTCCTGATGCAGACATGCCAGCTCTCCCTGATAATAATGATAATATTCCTGATGCAGACATGCCAGCTCTCCCTGATTCCCTGCGTACTGTCTCACTGACAGTAATGAAAATGCCATTTTCCAGCCCAGAACTCCCCAATTCCTCCCCCCAGCCTCCTCATCCCACTGTATTTTGCTTTGTGCAAGTTGAACGTAGGAAGGGGGACAGACAGTGCCCGGCGTCAGCTGCTCCCTCCTCACACATCTCTCCCTCCTCACACATCTCTCCCTCCTCACACATCTCTCCCTCCTCACACATCTCTCCCTCTCCGAGCGTCGCAGCAAGACCCTGCTAGAGACCCCTCTTTGCTCCGTCCCGGCCGGGGGAGGGGGAGGTTCGCTGAGCCGCGCGGGAACGCCTGTATGTATGTATACACTTTTGTACAAATGACATGTTCTTATTAATCCCATTGTAAATTCAATCAGAAGTTTTGTGGAGTGAGGAAATCTCGATGTCAAACTATTTTTCTCCCGGGCTTCTTAAAGATGGCCGACATTGCGATATTTAAGAGAAAAAAAACAGTTTCCTAACTGTAACTTTGCTCCCTGTGTCCTCGGCGTTTCTTGGCAGTCACCGGCGGTGTGAAGTGTAGCCGGACAATCACAGGGCAGGAATACATGTTTTACTGCGGGTCACGCCCTTGTTTACAGGTAATTAACGTTTATAAGGAGCGTATGATTCATACCGTAATATCAGCGCAACACTTCATGGTTTAGGGCAGGGGTTCTCAATGCCAAGCCTCCCCTCCCCCAAGAGGTCAGGGTTTCAGGACATCCCTGCTTCAGCACAAGTGGCTCAATCTTCGACCGAGCCACTGATTGAGCCACCTGTGCTGAAGCAAGGATAGCCTTAAAACCTGGCCTGTTGGGGGGGGGTCTTGAGGACTGGGGTTGAGGGTCCCTGGGTTAGAGAGCTGGAACACAGGATAAAAGCAGCAGGTTGTGGGAGTGAGATTAGAACAATAATTAAATACGTTATGCCATATATCAATGCAGCATATCTCTGTAAACCGGTGACCCCCATTTAAAAATGAACATGCTGCACTATATAACAATGCAGAGTATCTCTGAACATGGGTCTACAATGGTGTTATTACTGCTTTTTCTTTGACTAAATATACCGTCGGCTGTCTTATAGGGGCAGCCCCTCCTAGGGCCAAAGTGAGCTAATGGCAGTGGCATGTTAATTAGGATAAACTGTAGATAATTGGCACCTTGTTTGTTTTAATCATACCAGTATTAGTATTTTTAAATGTGTGTGTGTGTGAATATATATATCTTTATTTGTATAGCACCCGCCCATGGATGCATTACAGCGGTAATACACAGGAACTAAAAATAAATGATATTAATGGGAATAAGCATGACAGACATAAGTTAGAAAAGGCGTCGCTGCACCGAAAACCTGATGGCATCATTTCTAGACTTTTAATGTCTCCATAGTATCCATCTATTTTGACGAGATCCGTATCTGATCTTTCCTTTTTGACCACACTGTTTGTAATATCTGTTTGTAATTTTGTACCACAGTTTGTATCCGTTTTTAATTGTTTTATGCAAACTAAGGCCGCGCTTATAGTGCTGGCGAAGGCGACGCGACCGTTGACATCACCCGTCGCCACTAGCGAAAGTTGTAATTTGGTTTTTAGCGACGTCGCTGGCGACAAGGCCAGTGATGTCACGAAGGAGGCGGGCAGCCCAATCTGATTGGTTTAGAGACAGACACCTGTAAATTTACCCGGCTTCAAAAATTTTGGTCGCTCCGTCGCGCTTACTATAAGCGCTTGCGACGGAGTCAATGTATTTGTTTCGGAGCGACGTCGCGTCGCCGTCGAAAGGCACTATAAGCGCAGCCTAATGAGGCTGTCATTGGCCAAAGAGAGAGAGAGAGGTAGAATAATAACCACTAGAAAAGACCAGAATTAGACATATCCAATGAAAATAGAAACGTATTCAGTTTTACGCAGGAAGGTAAAAAGAAATCCTCTTTACTTGGGAATAACATTTTACACGTTCAGAATAAATGTAATTTATACATGCATTAAGAAAAAAAATGGTCATTTCATGGTTTGACGTTTAAACCAGCGATTACCCCTGCATAAAAATGTGTGTGTTTTTACGTTGGCTTAGCTGGGAGGCCCTCCTGGAGAATGACCCTCCCGCAGAATGACCCTCCCGCAGAATGACCCTCCCGCAGAATGACCCTCCCGCAGAATGACCCTCCCGCAGAATGACCCTCCGGGAGAATGACCCTCCGGGAGAATGTCCCTCCCGCAGAATGACCCTCCCGCAGAATGACCCTCCCGGAGAATGACCCTCCCGCAGAATGACCCTCCCGCAGAATGACCCTCCGGGAAGAGACCCTCCAGCACGAAGACCCTCCCGCAGGATGACCCTTCCGAAGAGAAGAATGGACCCTCCGCAGAATGACCCTCCCGGCAGGAATGACCCTAAGCAGGGAGGATGACCCTTCCCGCAGAAGAACACCCTCGGAGGAGACCCTACCGGGAGAATGACCCCTCCGCAGAATGACCCTCCGGGAGAGAATGACCCTCCGAGAGAATGACCCTCCCGCAAGAATGACCCTTCCCGCAGAATAACCCTCCCGAGAATGCCTCCCGCGAATGACCCTCCCGCAGACATGACCCTCCGCAGAATGACCCCTCCCGCAGAATGGCCATCCCGCAGAATGTCCCTCCCGCAGAATGTCCCTCTCGAGGAGGAGAGATGACCCTCACTCGGAAGAATGGACCCTCTCGGAGAATGCGCCCTGGGAATGGACCTAGAGAATGACCCTCCCAGATGTCCCTCCGAGAATGACACTTCCAGAGAATGACCATTCGGAGAATGACCCTCCCGCAGAATGACCCTCCCGCAGAATGACCCTCCCGCAGAATGTCCCTCCCGCAGAATGTCCCTCCCGCAGAATGACCCTCCCGCAGAATGACCCTCCCGGAGAATAACCCTCTCGGAGAATGACCCTCATGTACTAATCTGAACTTCTGGATCAATATACTGTAGATACAAATATAGGAGAAGTATATGTTTAAGTGTAACATAGGTTGAACTCAATGGACATAGTTTCAACCTCATCTACTATGTAACCATGTAATCTCCTGGGGATCCTGGTTCAACTGGGATCCACTTTGGACCTGGGCTTTTCATGCTGGGCCATATCTTAGCGATGCCAAGTTGTGAGGCTCAACACAGCCCATTACTCAGTAAATATGACCCATTGGGTTTACCAAGTGGTGCTATACCGTTAGATGTCTTCCGGAACCAGAAAGTGTCTTATGCAATAACACCGCTTAGTCGATATGGGCCAATATTTCCGTTCTGAAAAAGAACGTTCTCCTGACTTATTGGTATCGGTCATGTTTTTGTCCCAGCTATGTCGGAAAACAGCATGCTGTTATTGAAACCTTGACTTCTATTCCCATGTCAAGTCCTGGGGGAACTCCATCATCGCTAATTAGGTCAGTCACCGGAGTCCTGATGCACTGCAGATTTCACTATCCAGTAACCCTCCTGCCATCTTTTGGGTTACCGTCCTACAAAACCCTGAGGTGTGGATATGTATCTAACTTACATACTGCCGTATCATTGCTACAGCAGCAGGTCATCTCCATACAACTTATGGAAGATAAGGATTAAGTCCTACTCAAGAAGACCAAATGGGTTAAACTTTCATGCTCTTGGATGACCTCAACACATTTTTTGGCTAATACAGAGTCTCCCAGTGACCTTCTCTTTTTTCCTGCAATTTAAATGGCTCTGTGATATTGATGGACATTACCGGCTGAAGAGTGACCTCATAACGCAGGCCGTTGACTGATTTACAGAAAAGTGAGGTCATGCTTCCTGAGGAAGGGGGCGAACGGTCCAAGAAAGCAGTGAGCAAACCGTATCACACTGAAGGAATAGTATTGATTTTGTGATGTGTGCTTCTTCAAAGAGAGTCTTCAGCATCACGAGCTACAGTTCCTGCTTTCTTCTTCTGGTCTGGCTGATTGTCTGGCCACGAAGATGCAGAGGGAGCAAGCAGTCTGTGGCGTTGTTGGAAGCCGGGTTGAGAACATCTACCTGATGACAGCTCTCCCTCTGGAGCCGAACAAATGCAATTGACCGTGGACCACCGGCCTGCCTCAGCGATGGGGGTGCAGGCGTATTTTACGGAGGATGTTGGATTATTGTTAGACGACCTGGAACCAGTGTAGGTGGGGGCCTGGACGGGACGTGACGGGAATTTTCGAGGGTCGTGAAAGCTCGTGGAGGGTGGTGGGATAGATAAAGTATGGTAGAAACCATTACATACCTCATAGGTATCGGCAAGGCACAGGTTGGGATGCTTGAACAAGAGGTCTGGCGGGTGAAATGGTGAAGAGAAAACGTAAGAAGATTCTTCTTTGAAAAGGTAGTAGATAGCCTGACCAGACTCCCATCAGAAGTGGGGGACACTGATACAACACAGGAATTTAACTCTTCTGATTCACTAACTCACTTTTCATATCTTGCGTAACTGTGTCATTGTGATGTTTCCTTGCTGTAAATGACAATATCGCTGGGAAGGAGACCGCGCCGTAATCATTACAGACCAAACGGCGCGGAGAGTGTAGTTTACGGTAGCGATTTATTTTGATGTTTTGGAAATCGGCACCATATCAATGTATGTAAGCAAGGAACTCTCGCCCTCTGTCTTTCAGTTTAAGCGACAGCTTTTTCATGGTGAAGGGAGCGGCAATTTTCCTGCAACAGGGCAACAGCTCCCAAGGGCAAAGAAGTCTTCTTCACCTCCACAAGAACGCAGGTAAAGTCCTCTCTGCAAGGTTAACCGAGCAGGGGTCATGCCCAGCGTGAGCGTGGTACACACGTGGGATCACTCCAATGTCTTCCTAGTATTTTAACCATAATGTATGTGCTCAGAGGTAATAGGAGTTTCATGGTTGGAATGATTCAGCGTTGCTCATATTTAAGCCCCAAACGTAGCACCTGTGATACATTCTATGGAATGTAGAAAAGCCACGCGTGACATCGCACGCCACGGAAGTCTGGAATTGGCTGAATAGGCTGAAATTGCCCGCAATCAAGGGGTGTGGGGGTCGGGAGTTTTGAGGTATGCAACATGATATATGAATATATATGATACTAGTTACGATGGAGACCTTCAATATACACACATACTAAAATCCTCCTATACTAGTGAATCGCTGTCAGGCTCATTCTGGTTACTGTCTCCTAAAGGAGCCAGGTCGCTCATCCTCGCAGTTACTCGCTTTCCATATGTTTTCCGGCTAACACTGCAGACTAGAAGCTGGAAACAGAGGACTATAGGACGGTGACTATAGGGTGTAGATGCATGAAGGGAGATGTGTGTGTGTGTATATCACTTGTGAGCACATTCACATGTCTTAGGCAGGTCTGCAACCCTGCCTTTCACCATTATCACCTAGAGTGCTTCCACACAAATCGCTCACTTTGTTTTTTTGGTTGAGCAGTTGCAGTGCAAGGGATTCTGGGAAATGACATGCAAATGAGCACACAGTGTCTGTCTGTGTGTGTATATGTGCTGTATACGTATAACGAGCAGCTGAATAGGATAACACAGAACCAGGTGGATGTTTGTGTCCATGTAATGACCACATCACGTGGACTCAGATGTTGGTGGCTTAAATGTCAAATATCTACATATAACGTACAAGATGTCCTGCTGTCCTGCCCTGTCAGACGTTCTCCTTCCTCGTGCCTCTGCAGTATGGGGGGCGGGGTAAGTGAGTGATCCTCACACAGACGTCTGCCTTTCTTCTGCCCCGTAGGAGAGCTTCCCCAGCACCTCCAGGTTATGATCAACCTGCTCCGCTGCGAAGATCGCATCAAACTGGTAAGGCCGGGGCTCCCGAAGCTGTAGGTGCGCGCGCAGCCTGCGGGGCAATGCATGTCTGGTTTCCCAGGGCAGCACAGGTTTAACCCTGGCTGGACTAACGAAGATACCAGCTTTAGGTTAATGGGGTAAGCGGTACCTACCTCTTATGTGATCACAAGATCCACCAGACTCGGGGGGACGTTGTCACTATGTCAGGAGTGGCCAACACCAGTCCTCAGGGGCCACCAGCGGGTAAGGTTTTCAGAATATCCCTGCTTCAGCACAGGTGGCTTAACCTGAAGCAGAGAGATCCAGAAAACGTGACCTGCCGGTGGCCCGTGAGGACTGGTGTTCGCCACGCCTGCTCGACGTGATACTCAGTAGAAAAACGTGTTCTCCTTTGTGCATGTCAGTGTCTCTCTTAATAGGCAGGCGGCTATTAGGATGTGTGTTTATATACAAGAAGCAAAAGGTAACCCGCGTGTGACCCTTTTCAGGCTGTGCGCTTAGAAAGCAGCTGGTCAGACCGCGTGCGGTACATGGTGGTCATTTACAGCAGCGGGCGGCAGGACACAGAGGAGAACATCTTGCTGGGGGTGGATTTCACCAGTAAAGAAAGGTGAGCCGCGGTTGTCTGTGTAACTCTGCGTCAGCTCGGTGGTTCGCACAGTAACCACATACTGTATATACTTTGACTGGACAATAAAGCCCAGTAGACTCATGCAGATCTGACTCCAAACCGTACAACAGATTGCGAGAGGTGTATAATGCGTAGTGTTAAAGGTGCAATCCCCCAGAGCCGGACCCCCCAAGAACAACCTTATGTGAATAATCGAATTATCCGCTTTGTACTAATCTAACCGTGCTGAAACCAACGATTTGGCTTCTGGTCCATGGTCGCCCCCAGTGTCCGCTCATTCCCGAACGTCAAGAATACATAGCCAGGGGGGTCACACAATGGCCACCGGGTCAGCCTTTGCGTGATCGGGAGAGGGCGTTACGGTCTGGCACTGGCGACCCTGGTTGCCATTTGTAGATTTCTGTCGTTTTTTCTCAAACGACCCAAAATTCAAACTCTTGTGGCTCCGGAGCCAAAGGTTCCCCAGGGATCTGGGTCGCCCACAGTTCGGCGCTGAGGGGCCCGTGGTGGCGTAAGGCACAAAAAATGATGTGGTGGGGCGGGTGGGTTGTTGCATGAAGGTGTTCGAAGGCATAGCATGACTTTTCTATCGTAGCCTCAGATACATAATGCCTCTGCCTGTAACTGGGGTACAGTTGGGTTTGATCCTCTTGTGTTTGTCTGTCCCAGTAAGAGCTGCACTATCGGGATGGTGCTGCACATGTGGAGCGACACCACCATACGTCTGGACGGAGACGGGTAAGAATAATACCATCGACCACGGGATCAGTGACATTTACAAACAGTCATCAGGATAAACATTATTTTTTTGCTGTGAAATAATATTGTAATTGAATACTTATTTTAGGTTCTGCTGTTTTTATTGGAGCTTAAATAATTGTGACCATTGATAACATGATGAGTACAGGCATACCCCGGTTTAAGGACACTCACTTTAAGTGCACTCGCGAGTAAGTACATATCGCCCAATAGGCAAACGGCACTTTGCGCATGCGCCTGTCAGCACGTCCTGAACAGCAATACCGGCTCCCTACCTGTACCGAAGCTGTGCGCAAGCGGGGAGACTATAGAGCCTGTTACACACGTGTTATTTACATCAGTTATGCACGTATATGACGATTGCAGTACAGTACATGCATCAATAAGTGGGGAAAAGGTAGTGCTTCACTTTAAGTACATTTTCACTTTACATACATGCTCCGGTCCCATTGCGTACGTTAATGTGGGGTATGCCTGTATTATCTCAATAGGGACGTTCTGTAGAAAAAAATACTATCTGAGAGTACCCGGCGTTGCTCAGGAAGTCTAAGAAACCCCCAAATAATGAGATTTACAACTGGATAATTACATTTTGTAGTTTTCTTAATGAAAAAAACATTTGATGTATTTTTATTCTAATACTGTTGGGTAAACTATATTTTTGGTTTTCCCATCAGGCGCAAAAACATATCCCTTTTTTTTCCCAGTTCCCACTCTGGAGCATCCAACATAATGTTGACCCAATGTGCAAAACATGGATTTTCTCAATTCAGTCCAGCTACTTACAATCCAGCCCAATTTGGTTCAAATCAGTGCAGTTTTGAAAGGTTCAGTCCGCCATCTTGATTCAAGATGGCGTTCCAATTGTATCCAAACGTAGACATAAACCTGCTCCTTGATGTCAGAAACCCGCGTGCAAAATGGGGTTAGGATGTCTTAAGAGGCGTCCAGATGCCTAGCAAACCGACAGTTCCCCACAATATGTTTTAGATTGGACTGGCCCCAGTTCCCTTTGGTCCCGGGAGGGAGGCCCCTTTAAGAGCACGACATACTGTGGCTTTGTGGCCGCTGCGTGTAGGAGCCCACGGATAACCCCGCTGCAGATGGTCAGTGTGGGAGTGCACAAGGAACACACACAAAGCGCTGCTTGTTTGCGGCCTGGCAGTCACCGCCGCCTTGTTAACCCCCTTCCCTGAAAACAGAAAGAAGAAACAAAGTCCTAGATATCAGTGCTTCAGATCCATGAATAGCAATGTATGTAGCTGCTTGATATTTTAAACGTGCTTGGAGATGGACAATAAATTCATCAGTGGGTATCTGTAATTATTCCATAAATGAAAGTAGGCTCAGAATGAGGGGGTATATGTATAAAGTGCTGCGGTAGTTAAGCCAATACCTGTATACGAACAGTCCTGGCTTGTTCTCTTCCTATATGGATAACCAGCCCTAGAGCATTTAACATACGAATGTACAGTCTTCTACCCCAAGTCTGGTGGCTATGATGTGGGATAATAAAGATTTACTCGGTCTGACGCAGTCCGGTTGCAGTGCGCGCCTCACGCTAGCAGCGTCACCCAAAAGATCCAATTCGGTGAAAATAGCGGGGCGCAGCAAGCGAAAATTGGGGCTACAATTCAAAAACTAAATGTAAAAAACAACTGTAATTAATCAGGTGACAACATGGAACAGACACTAACAGAAGACCCCAAGAGATAGGGTCAAAAAGCACCCCCCGAAATATGCACGCAATGCCCAGTACGTAGGATAGCTAAATATTCTTATTGGTGAATACTACTAAGTGGTACTGTATATAGTGGTCATAGGTGGATGACAACATGGAATATGCAGGTAAGTCACTAACGCGTTTCGCGCGTTCGGCGCTTTATCAAAGAGTGCTAAAGCGCCGAACGCGTTAGACTTACCTGCATATTCCATGTTGTCACCTGATTCATTGAAGTTGTTTTTACATTTAGTTTTTGAATTGTAGCCCCAATTTTTGCTTGCTGTGCCCCGCTTGTTTTGCTGAATTGGATCTTTTGCATGACCCCTTCCCTGCTTTTGCGTGACCCCTTCCCTGCTTTTGTGTGACCCCTTCCCTGCTTTTGCGTGACCCCTTCCCTGCTTTTGCGTGACCCCTTCCCTGCTCTGGCAGTGAGTGAGCATGTCTGGCTTATTGTTCTCATTTGGTCTCAGCATTTAACCCTGTCCTTTCCTCCTCTCAGAGGCTTCAGCGTCAACACTGCAGGGCGAACCCATGTGTTCAAACCCGTGTCTGTCCAGGCCATGTGGTGAGTAACTGTTTGGGATGAATCCTCTCAATTAACCCTTTCTACTTTAAACCAATTTAAACAGGTGCTTTTTGGTGCTGTGAGTCTCTCTCTGTCTCTCTCTGTGTCTCTCTCTCTCTGTGTCTCTTTCTCTCTGTGTCTCTCTTTTTGTGTCTCTTTCTCTATGTGTCTTTCTCTGTCTCTTTCTCTCTGTGTCTCTCTGTATCTCTCGCTCTGTGTGTGTGTGTGTGTGTGTGTCTCGCTGTGTGTGTCTCGCTGTCTCTGTGTGTCTCGCTGTCTCTGTGTGTGTGTCTCGCTCTGTGTGTGTGTCTCGCTCTCTGTGTGTGTGTCTCGCTCTGTTTGTGTATCTCGCTCTGTGTGTGTGTCTCGCTCTGTGTGTGTGTCTCGCTCTGTGTGTGTGTCTCGCTCTGTGTGTGTCTCGCTCTGTGTGTGTGTCTCGCTCTGTGTGTGTGTCTCGCTCTGTGTGTGTGTCTCGCTCTGTGTGTGTGTCTCGCACTGTGTGTGTGTCTCGCACTGTGTGTGTGTCTCGCTTGTCTCTCTCTGTGTGTGTGTGTCTCGCTCTGTGTGTGTGTCTCGCTCTGTGTGTGTGTCCCCCCCCCGCCCCCCCCCCTCTATAGACACACAGCTACAAGCTAGACACACCACACCCACACACACAAGCATAACACACACACACAGACGGGAGATACACACACACATGTCAGACACACGCACCAGATCGATCGAGAACACACCACACACAGATGCGAGACACACACACACCAACACATAGAGCAGAACACACCAGACGAGCACACCACAACAACGATAGAACACACCACAGAGCGAAGACACACACACACAACGAGCGATAGACACACAACACAACATACGCATACAGCACCACACAACATACAAGTAGCGATAGACCGGCAGCGCACATGCACCGAGCCGAGAGACACACACAGAGCGAGACCACACACACAGGCGAGAGACACACACACCGAGCGAGAGACACACACACAGAGCGAGACGACCACACACACAGAGCGAGAGACCCACACACAGAGCGAGAGACACACACAGAGCGATAGACACACACACAGAGCGAGAGACCACAACTCAGATAGCAGAGCCACACACACAGAGCGACATAGACACAACACAGGACGGAGACCCACACAGAGCGAGAGACACACCACGAGGAGACACACCCACAGAGCGAGATACACACACCACAGACGAGACACACCACCACAGCGAGAGACCCACCACAGACCGAGACCACACACACAGACAGAGACCCACCCCGCGAGAGACACAAACACAGAGCGAAGACCACGACACACACAGCGAGAGACAACACACACAGACGAGAGACACACACAGAAGCGGAAGACACACACACACAGAGGAGGAGACAACACACACAGAGCGAGAGACACACACACAGAGCAGACAACAAACACAACACAACGAGCGAGAGACACACACACACAGAGTGAGAGAAAACAACACACACACACGAGCGAGACAACACCACAGAGCGAGAGACACACACACAGGCGAGAGAGACCACAGACGAGAGAACACATAGACACACACAGAGCGAGAGACCACACACACACAGAGCAGAGACAACACACACAGACAGAAGACACACCCACACAATAGCGAGAGACACACAACAACACCCACAGAGCGAGAGACACACACACAGACCCGAGACCACACACAGACCGAGAGACACACAGCCGAGAGACACACACAAGACCGAGAGACACACAAGCACCACAGACGAGCACACAACAGCGAGAACACACCACAACGAGAGACACAACACATACACATAAAGCATCCACAGACACCCAACAGTCGAGAACGAGACACACACCCAACGTATTGAGATATACCACAGCCACACACGGAGCTAGAGACACAACACACATACAGAGGACAGACACACGACAACACGAGACACAACCACACACAGACACAGGCGAGATGCCCCCACACACAGAAGACGACGTAGAT
>WSYH01007119.1:7401-20145 GCA_036426205.1 Ascaphus truei | reverse complement strand
AGAGGAGTGAGACACCACAACAACACATCAGAAGCGAGAGGACACCAACCACACAACACACACACACAAGAGGCGAGAGAACCAACAAAAACACACACACAGAGCGAGACACAGACACAGCACCAACACACCCACACACACAGAGCAGAGAGACACACACACACAGAGCGAGAGACACACACACAGCGAGAGACACACACAGGAGCGAGACACACACACACCAGAGAGCGAGACACACACACACACACAGAGAGCGAGAGACACACACACACACACACACACAGAGCGAGAGACACACACAAGAGCGACACGACACCAACACACACATACAGAGCGAGAGACACACACACTACAGAGCCGACGATGACAAACGGCGAGATACACACACACAGGCGAGGATCCACCACACCGAGCGGAGAAGAGACAACACAACAGAGCAGAGACACACACACAGGCGAGACAAAACAAGAGGACGAAGACGAGAGACAACACAACAGAGCGAGAGGACACACGCACAGACGACGAGGACACAACCACAGACGAGAGACACACACACAGAGCGAAGAGACACACAATCACCGAGAGAGAGACCACCACCATAGCGAGACCCACCAGAGAGGACACCCACACAGAGCGAGAGAGGGACACACCAGTGAGGGTGGAAGGCAGAGACACCACACACAGGACCGCATGAGACACACACCCAGAGCGAGAGACACACACTAACCAGAGCCCGCCACCGCAGAGCGGAACCACACACACAGAGCGGAGAGACACAAACACACAGAGGCGAGACGACCACCACACACAGAGCGAGAGACACACACACAGCCCGAGGGACACCACACCCCTCTCTGTGTGTGCATGTTGACTCCCAGTGCTGCCTGTATTTTATCTCTGTGTGTGTGTCTCTCGCTCTGTGTGTGTGTGTGTGTGTGTGTGTCTCTCGCTCTGTGTGTGTGTATGTGTGTGTTGACTCCCAGTGCTGTCTGTATTTTATCTCTGTGTAAGGGAAGCTTATTTCAGAGAAAGAGAAGAGGTTCTGCACTGAAGCTGCAGGGTGGGAGGCTCAGGGGAAATAGGACGTCCTTCTACACAGAGAGGGTGGTAGATTCACGGAATAGCCTCCCGGCAAGGGTAGTAGAAGCTAATACTGTTAAGCAGCAGTTCCCAACCCTTATTACACTGTGCACCCCCGATAGAAAATATTTAACCTGCGAACCCCTAATGAATAAATCTTATTGCCGACTCCTCAGACTGTCGCTAACAGAGCTGTGTGCCCGATCCCAGGCAGTGTCGTGTCCTGAGCTCGCGGGGGGAACACACGCTTAATAAGGCTTCAAACTGCACCTGAGTGTGTGCAGGCAGCATGGGGGGGGTAGAGCTGTCACTCAATGCGGGAGCTTCCAAAGTCACGTCCCACAATGCCTTGCTGCTGTGGATGCAAAGCATTGTGGGGAGCGACTTTGGAAGCTCCTGCTGTAAGTGACAGCTATATCCCCCACGCTAAGGTGCAGTTTGGGGCCTTACTCAGTGTGCAGTCCCCACTATACTGCCTGGGGTCTGTTATTACAGATGTGATTTAGCAGAACCCCTTGGGGACCCCTCACGAACCTGTAGAGCTTCCCAGACCCCCTGTTGGGAATCAATTCATTGGCATAGACATAAGGCTCCGAAATCCGAAAGCAAGCCAAGGATCAGATGGGGTCTGAGATGGTTCAAGTGGTCCTTACCTGCTGTCAGATTCTCTGTAATGCATTTGCTGTTTGGGATAATCTGGTTTAGAGCAGCAGTTCCCCACCCCGGCTGCTCCCTTGGGGATGGGGCGCTGAAATTACAGCGCTGAAATTACAGCGCTGAAATTACAGCGCTTCAGCGCCGATGACCCTGTGGTTGCCAAGATACTTACAGGTAAAAGTAGCGCTGTGACTTTGTTATTTAAACCCTTGCATCACGCAGATCAATAGGAAGCCGCCACTGATAACATTGCAGCCTCCTATTGCCCAGTGTTGAGATGGAGACGGCCATTTTGTTTCCCCTGACAGAGACTGCAATGCGATACTTTTACCGGTAAGTATCTCTGGAACCAGTGGGGCCTCGTAGCTGAAAATAGCACAGTTCAGCTCCGAAGACCCCTTGCTTCCCACCCTGAAATAAAAGGGTGTGTGTCATTGCATCTTTTCATCGTTCTCATTCGATCTGCCTCTACTACCGGATGATGAACCGAAATCCATTCGTCATGTCTGGACCCCTTTTCTCTGTGTGATACCCGCAGGTCGGCGCTGCAGATGCTCCACAAGGCCTGCGAGGTGGCCAGGCGTTATAACTACTTCCCCGGAGGGTTGGCCCTGGTTTGGGCCACCTACTACGAGAGCTGCATCAGTTCGGAACAGAGCTGCATCAATGAGTGGAACACCATGCAAGACCTGGAGTCCATGCGGCCAGACTCGCCCGCCTTGTACATGGATAAGTGAGTCTCCCAGTCCCGTTTCTCATTACCGCGGTGGCACACTCGCCGTGTCTGCCGTCCTACGAGCACCGTCATGGACAGGCACACTGGGTACCCATAGGGAAGTCTTGGTGCGCTCTAAAGATACAGACTAGCCAAGTCTCCTGGAATGATCTGGGGAGACTCCTTTAATATTGGGTAGAGTCCGGGGACTGGCTGAACTCCTATGGTAACCCGTGTGTGGCTGCAGGGAGAGTCAGTGTGTGTGTGTGTGTGTGTATGTATGTGTGTGTGTGTGTGTGTGTGTGTGTATGTATATGAGTCGGTCTGCTCGGGATCAATGCTCTTTGTCTTGAGTCATCCTGCTCTATCCATATACGGTATGTACTGAATGCATAAGTGTATGTGTATATCAGTGAGTGTATGTGTATATCAGTGAGTGTACAGATTGTGTGGTGTGGATGTTGTGTGTATGAGAGTATCTGAGTGTGTGTAAAGGCACGCCCTATTATAACTTGTTATCTTGCCTGATATAACTCTCTCCCAACATCTTGATCTTCTGAGACCTCGATAAATGAGCCCAGTTTTTTGTGTGCAGACCTAATGAGGGGGAGAAGACAGCGTGGGTCATCAAGTCAAAGCTGAGGAGCATCATGATGAGCAAAGATCTGGAGAACATCACCTGCAAAGAGGTGAGTCTGAAAGCGCTGGAGAAGAGGCCACGTGTCCCTTTCTGGGACTAACCCGAGATACATCAGACTACACAAACATCAACGGTAGCACAACCTCGTAGTATGGGTTTTGTTGAGCCGGAAGCTGGTGCGGTTTCCATTAAAGTCTCATCCAACTTAGGGCCTTATTCACTATGGCGAGATTCTTGCAATCGATCGAAAACCGCCCTTAATTAGGCCCTTTGTCATTAAGAAATTCTATTGTCTTAGAAATTAACTTTAATTTTACTGTTCCACCCTAAGCGCACACAGTGGTTCATTTTGGGGGTGAAATATACGTGGCCTAGTTTGTGGGGGCCAGTAAAACATGATCGCCATTGGAAATGTTCCTTTCTTTATAAATGAGACTATGGGGCTTATATACCAAGGTCCGTTTCAGGTTAAAGCAGCTGATCCAGCGTTGGCTGCCATTCAAGTCAGTGGCAACTTCAGTAATGCCAGATCGGGTGCGTTAACCCCCGACAGACCTCCGTGAGTAAGCCCATGTAGGTTTTCAACTTTGGAGGAGAAGTATCTATACAGAAGCCGTGTGGGGTGTGGAATTGGCCAGTGCGCTTTTTCTAAGTTTGACAAACTATGAAACTTCTGAACCAGAGGGGTACAGAGAAAGGGTTAAACTAAGATACAAGTATTAAAAATGGCAGACAAGATGGAACATTTCAATTCTTATTGTGTAATCGGCCTCGTTGAAAACCCCCTACAAAACCTTGGCGTACGTTAATAAAAATGGTTGACTTCAGCTAATTACGGTATGTGCACGTGACTGGTTATAATCTTCATTTTTTTGGTCATCTTATGTTCTTTTATTTGCTGCTTGTGAATTGTTACTCTCTCCGCTGTCTGTGAATTAGTACTCTCTCCGCTGTCTGTGAATTAGTACTCTCTCCGCTGTCTGTGAATTAGTACTCTCTCCGCTGTCTGTGAATTAGTACTCTCTGCTGTTGGTGAATTGTTACTTTATATCTGCTGTTTGTAAATTGTTACTCTTTCTCCTGTTTGTGATTTGTTACTCCCTCCCTGCTTTGTGTGAATTATTACTCTCTGCTGTCCGCGAATTGTTACTCTCTGCTGTCTATGAATACCTGCCTCATATTTTTCCTTAAGTGCATGATATGTCGTTGGGTTGCCAGGTGTCCAGTATTGAACCGGTTTGTCCGGTATTACCTCTCTGGACATAGTGACCTGACTGGCTTGGGAGGCCACACGATTTTCCTGAGCGGGGAGAAAGCAGGGCTGTTGCTAGGGGGCTGGGGAACTTCCTCCATCCTGATTCGCCGCTGCTGGGTAATGCAGCCAATCAGGAGGAAGTGTCAGGAGCCTGGGGGTGGGACCAAGGAGAGGATGAAACCGCATGGAGCGGAGAGAGGTGTGGGTGGGTGTGTCTTGAGAACGTCACACCTTTCACCATTATGTCCAGTATATGTGGAGAACCCACCTGGCAATCCTAGATATGTGATATATCGGCGGATGGACTGGCCGGCTGACCCCATGCAGCTCTTCTCCTCCCCTCTTCTCTAGATCCGCAATGAACTGGAGAAGAAACTGAGCTGTAATCTGAAGGAGTATAAAGAGTATATAGACAATGAGATGTTGGTCATCCTAGGGCAGATGGATAAAGCCTCACTCATCTTCGATTACCTGTACTTGGTAAGAACTGCAGACGTAGTAACAATCTGGATAGTGTCACACGTGCAGAATTAGAGATGAGCGACACCCACTGGTGGTCTTGTGCTGGATATAAGAATTTACTTAGAAAAGATCAACGCTTCGGTCTCACCATGGAACCTTTATCAAGATCTTGATAGAGGTCCAAAAATCTTGATTGTGGTGCAAGATCTTGATTTGAGGTCATAGATCTTGATTTGAGGTCCTAGATCTTGATTTGAGGTCCTAGATCTTGATTTGAGGTCCTAGATCTTGATTTGAGGTCATAGATCTTGATTTGAGGTCCTAGATCTTGATTTGAGGTCATAGATCTTGATTTGAGGTCATAGATCTTGATTTGAGGTCATAGATCTTGATTTGAGGTCCTAGACTTTGATTTGAGGTCCTAGATCTTGATTTGAGGTCCTAGATCTTGATGGAGGTCCAAGATCTTGATAGAGGTCCAAGATCTTGATAGAGGTCCATGCTGGGACCAAAATGTTGATCTTTCCTAAATAAACTGTTCTATTCATCACAAGATCACCAGTGGGTGTCGCTCATCTCTTAATTTTGCCCGTACTTCTCCAAACACCATTGGATGGACCTGCACCCGTGGCAGAAATTTCCACTTGGAATTGTGAGTTCTCATTTTGTCCACATGTTAGTGTCACAGCGAGGGGCGTTGGAAGCCTAATGGGTTTTATTTTTTTAAATGCCTATTACTTCTATATAACCTGTTGAACGTGGCACTGTCATTGATGGACTTGGGTTCTGTGTGGCATTGATCCTTTAACCGTGGCACTGATACGGGTTCATTTTGGTGTCAAAGCGGCTATTTGCGCTACTCTTTTCTACATATATTTATATATACAGTATACGAATAGAAAAGAACGAGGTTAGACGCACACATATACTGTAATATAAAGGTCCAACTCAGACTATTTAGTGGTGATTGTAGAAAGTAGCTTTTGGGGAGCGCAGATTTCACCATATGTGGAAAAAATAATAATAATAATATACTGTAGTGCAGTAATTTCTACATAAATGACAACTAGGTATTCATAGAAATGGGGACTCACACTTTCCCAATTGGGTATCAGCAGTGGGTGTATCAATGTGATCTGGGTTCTTCCCACTAGTAGAAGACAACTGGTCTCGGCAGGATTCCCTCGGTGTGACAGAGACGACACTCTTGGTGCAACATTGCATGTTCCAAAAATATATATCCTGACGAAGCTTATGCGACAAGCGAAACGCGTAGAGTCGAACTGCAGTGAGCCAAGCGTGTCCCCAGCATCACCCTGCGCCCGCCGTTCCATATTCGCGATCAATTGCAACCGGAAGTGACGCGACGCGACTCCAAACAGCAGGGGCTGATTGTGGACATACGAGCCACGCATCTATAGTTTTATGTGTCTATGCATATAGTACAATTCTTATTGTTTAAATATATATATTTTGGAACATGCAATGTTGCACTAAGAGTGTCGTCTCTGTCACACCGAGGGAATCCTGCCGAGACCAGTTGCCTTCTACTAGTGGGAAGAACCTAGATCACATTGATACACCCACTGCTGATACCCAATTGGGAAAGTGTGAGCCCCCATTTCTATGAATACCTAGTTACCATTTATGTAGAAATTACTGCACGATATTACTATTATTTTTTCCACATACGGTGAAATCTGCGCTCCCCAAAAGCTACTTTCTACAATCAACGTCAGGAGGATTTGGATATTCTCTTTGTAGGGTTGAGCTGCGACGTGCACTATATCTTATCACTAATACACATAAGCACAATTATAAGTTTAATTGTACATTTTTAATATCATTTTAATATCACTTTATTGTCCTCTTAAAGGAGTGCCTTACTTATTCTTTTGCACTTGTCATATTTAGTGGTGAAACAGAACCAAGTGCACAACATTTCGGGGTACAAACCCAGTGAAAAACCTGGTTCATTTTGGGTGTTAAAGCAGATAGGGATATATAAAAAAATATATATATCCCTATCTCCCTATGTGAAACAAGGGGTCCCCCGGTGCTGAACTGCGGCCCTCTAAGCTTTGGAAACCCCCTGGTTCCTGAGATATTTTATCATGAAATGTCCCTCCCGATAATTCTTGTCCGGGAGAAACAATATGGCCACTGGAGTCAGCCTCACTCTGGCAGCCAATGGAATGCGATGACCTTTCTTCCGATTGGGTGAGGCCGCAGCCTTTTTTTTTTTTTTCTGGCAAGTACTGGCACATGTGAACATCTCGGCAATCTGGGGGGGGGGGGGGCGCGGGTGCCCCGGGTCACATCAAGTGGGACCCCCTGGTTCATGTAATGCAGGGGTGGCCAACTCCAGTCCTCAAGGGCACCAACGGGTCATGTTTTTGAGCTATCCCTGCTTCAGCACAGGAGGGCTGACGCGACCTGTTGGTGGCCTTTGAGGCCACACCTGATGTAAGGTAAAACAAAAAACAACAACTTGATTGTAGGGTAATTGCTCCATGCCAGTTCCTGTTTTTCATTACCTGTACCTATTAAATCCGGCTGTACCTATTGTACCTATCTCTGCCCATGGAAACCGAGGCACGTTCCCCTGCAGGTCTCCCATTCGCTGAAGCTCGGAACCTTCTTATTCCAGCAGCTTGATGATGAATGACTGATTTGATAAATGATCAGCGTTCTTATAGAAAGTATATTGTGACCTCTGTATATACAAATGAAGTCCAGAAATAAAATAGTTTTAGTGGTGTATGTTGGCAGATACTACATTGTATGTGTTACGGGGAGTGCATAGGAGGTGCAAATAAAAATCCTTCACATGTCTCAGACAGGTCTGCAACCCGGCCACTATCTCTTAGCCCTGTGCTTCCACTGCCGCTAGGGATTCTGGGTAATGACCGGCAAATGTGCACTCACAATGTGTCACTTTTAGCTTCTTGTCCTTTTCAACATGGACCCATATAAGCTTATACCTGCAAGAGAAAAGCGAGTGTACCTATTGTCAGGGCGCCTGTTGCCCCTTTCCCCCGGGACCCCCGGTCGTGAGACTGGAGCGGTCAGCTCGATCGCACCTAGAAGAAGAGCACGTGCCTATCTCGTACCGGGTCAGGGGCCTCCGGCGCTCAGGACGTCATTAGGGCACCGGAAGGAGTGTTACCGTAGCGTGCTTTCTGTCTTCCAGGGCTCGGAGTGGAACGCAAGCAACCTGGACGAGCTCCACGGCTCCGGGTTAGTATTCGCCGCGCTGCGTTTGGTGCACATCCCGCTTGGAATTCTGCGTCACCCAAGCGTATGTTCCCGGCAGGGATCCCGGCTGCTTCTATACAGGGAGGGTGTGGTGGGGGGGCAGCGTCTGTCCCAGATCTGTGCGAAATGTAACAATATATCAGGCCGTCCCATATGTTCAACATTGGCGTACTGTGTACCCGATGTCATTTTCGTTGATGCATTTCCTGCCTTCTCTTTTAACCCCTTCTGAGGTGTCATGCGTACATATGGTACCGACTAAGAACACAAATCCACGCGCCGCTGTGGCAGCGAAAGGGGTTTCTTTGATATAAAAAGTGGAGAGAGCGAAAAAGTCTGCCCACGCGCATATATTTCATTCAAATGAGACCATGTGTTGACATTAAATATATTCTCTGCTAAAAATGGTATCATTGCAGCGTTGGGTCCATTCTGAACGTGACCAGGGAGATAGACAACTTCTTCCCGGGGCTGTTCGCCTATCACAACATCCGTGTGTACGACGAGGAGGCCACCGACCTGCTCTCCCACTGGAATGAAGCCTATCAGTTCATTAACAAGGCAAAGTGAGTACTGCAGGGCCAACGAACAGCAGCAGGGCGTAGGAACGGGGCGTGTGTCTGCAGGGGCCAATCAGACATACACGGGGGGCAGCACGTTATTTTGTTAGATGTTTTAACAAATGATATATATATATATATATATAATTGAAAGTTATTTGATTGTTAGTAGATGTGGGGATTCTCATTGGTCCGTCGGTCCGCCCGCCTCCCCCACGACTCTCATTGGCCAAGGGGTACGCTGACAACACAGACACACCTACTCCACTGTGACACACACAGACACACACACATACTGCCACAGACTCTCACCCCTGCAGACTCACCATACCTCCTGAGACTGCGGACTCACACACCGACCTTGGTAAGTGTAACCCACTTTCCAACCCCCTCACCTACAGTTCACATCCCCGCTGGCTCCCCCCCAACATCACCCACAGCTCACCTCCCCCGCACCTCACCTCCCCGCTACCTTCCCCCCTTGCGGCGCCCTTAACCCTGCTTGGCCACAGGGGGGAGCGTGGATGACTGCCCCCTGGGGCGGCCGGTGGGGGGGACACGGGGAGCCTCCAGCCTAACCCCGCGCGTGCCTCCAGCCTTCCCACAAGCGACACCAATGCGGTAGCTGCCACCGGCTCTCCCCCCCCATCACCCCCCTTACCCGCAGCTTACCTTCCTCCTCGGCGCGCCTTCCACCCTCAGCTCCACACTGAAAATTTACGCGGGAGGAGTGGGCCATAAGGCGCCGCCTCCCGCCCCCCACATGCCGGCATGGCGCTGGAGGGAGAGTGCGCGCGCTTACGAGCACAGTCCCGGGCGGCTCCACTGTTCTCCTCCACACCCTGCGGGACCGGGGGGAGGGGGGAACATCCGCTGCCGACCGGGGTAAGCTGGCTGAAGGGCATTTACTGGACCGGGGGGGGGGGGCGCACCCACAGTCACTGGCAACCCACAGTCACTGGCAACCCAGTCTCACCCACCACCACCCACCCAGTCTCTCCAATCCCCCCGCCACCCCCCACCCAGTCTCTCCCCACCCTCCCACCCTCTCTCTCCCCCCACCCACCCACTCTCTCGTTCACCCACACCTACCTCCCCCAGCCAACCACAACCTCCCCAAACTCTTCCTCCACCCCGCCACCGCGACCCTTCTCTCCCACCACCCACCCAGTCGTCCCACCCCCCACCCACCCATCTCTCCTCACCCAGACTCCCACCCACCCAGTCTCTCCCCCTCCCAAACCCTGTCTCTCCCCCAAGTCTCTCCCCACCCACCACTCCACCCACCCAGTCTCTCCCCAAAGTCTCTCCCCGACACCCACCAGCCCTGTCTCAGCCACCCTGTCTCTCAGCCACCCATGTCTCTCATGTCTCACCCACCCACCCTGTCTCTCACCCACCCACCCTGTCTCTCAATGTCTGTCTCTCCCCCACCCACCCACGCAGGAAAATCAAATCCCGGGCAACGCCGGATATATCAGATAGTGTGTGTGTGTGTGTGTGTATATATATATATATATACACACACACACACACACACAAACACACACACACACACACACGGAAAAGAAAAGACTGCGCCTGGTATAGCTGGATATAATGGCTAGTGTGGTGTGTAGTTAGGTGTTGATTATATGTGAAACACCTCTAGTGTGTTAAAGAATTACCACAATATGATGTTAAGTACTGACAAATACACAGTGCACTAAATTGTTATATACTATAAAGTATTACAATTCATAAACCAAAACTGAAAAATAAAAAAATATAAAATATAAAAATGATGTGAAAAATAATATAAAAACACAATGAATGATTGAAAATCAAGTTAAAAATATACGTCCATGTAAACAATCAGATACCAAACCAATAATGTGATCTGGAAAAGTCTGACAATGATTTGTCAAGATACTGGCAGCCTTCTTCTTGGGCACAACAACCTCCGTTGACAGACCTAACAGAAAAAAAAAGAAGAAGAAAAAGCGCCCGATCTTCGTGTGATACCGTAAATAAAATTTAATAAAACATGGACATCACGATTCAAAACTCACAAGATTCCAAATAGTAAAAGCATTGTATGAGTAATACTCGTGCTCCGACACCGTCGTGTGTTGCCGCCGCGGCGCCTCTGCTCCACTGGAGATGCTCCGGACTGACGTCACGCCTCTCTGGATGGTGTTACACCTTGGAGGTTCCTCCGGCAACTCCCGTCTCTTAGGTGTAAGTTCCCTTCGTAGTAAAGAGTCCCAATACACCGAAACAGGGTCTGACTTCACTTCTCAGAGCTGACACTGGTTCTAAGCACTTGTATAATGACAGTAATAACACGTCCCTACGCGTTTCTTCAGGCTAAGCTGATTTCTTCAGGGGATTGGGGGCTTCGGACGAAGCAAAGGGTGCGAAACGTACATCGGGGTTCTGTTTGTTTGCACTCCCCAGGGACCCCCTATACTTTACTGTGGACTTCTGCTGGACATCCATTTTTGCTATTCATGCCACCCGGGACCCCCTTTTTGAGGACTCATACGCTTTTTACTTTTTGGTGACTCGCAAGTATACTTTGCATTCGATTTGCAATTGTGGCTACTAATTTCTGTCATGCCTCATGGTTGGTGATTGAGTGGTACTGCATTAGTAGTTTACATTCACAGCAGTACACAGGTACAGCATACAGCTTCCTTGTTGAGAATTTCTTATTGACCGGCCGGCCTTATTATTACTGAGTAGGTTTTATTGATATTTTTCCTGCTCTGCACACTATATGTGGTTTATATGTCATCTTCAGACCATTTCATACTATATTATTTCTACCTTGTGCCTAGGTCAGACTCCATGCTGTAGGGGTTCCGTGGGGACTGCTTTAATTTAATACTTGTGTAATTCATGTTTTCTTCTGAATAAATCAATTTACTTATAATCCTTGCTTGCGTGCTTTTAGTGGGACCCCTTTTCTTTCTCCTTTTTTGGTATTCATTTACATTTGTCCCCAGCACCGTCATTAAGGCTGTTATACTTTTATCAGCATTATCCTACTTTTGATATAAGCAATTATGTGTCATTTTTCTAGTTAGTTGCAGGCTTACTTGTGTTGTTTTCGATATATATATATATATATATATATATATATATATATATATATGTATATATATGTATTGTATTGTATTTCATTATTTCTATTATTGATACACATAAACCCTCATAGATTTTTCTTTCTTGAATAGATATATAGATCTAAACATATTCAGGCTATGAGAGTAGGTATATAAGTGCATATATACCTTGGCCGGCAAGTAACAATGGATGGGAACCTTCTGAATAAAATCAATAGGAGAATGAAGATGGGATGGAGCTTGTTTGGAAGAAACGACAAGTCTTGCAAGGGAACCTTCAACTGTGTCTCAAGAAAAGTTTTTGACCCATTGTATTCTGCCCGTTATCACGTATTGATGTGAAACTTGGACCCTTAATAATTCAGAAGCATTCAGAGAACACAAAGAAGCATGGAGAGATGCATGCTGGGAATTACCCAAAGAGACAGGATAAAGAATGAGTGGGATTGAAACCAAATAAAAGTCTGTGACATCATCACAAGGGTGAAGAAATTAAAATGGCTGTGGACCGGACATATCGTGAGAAGAAATGACCATTCTTGGCCAAAGATGGCACTCGACTGGATTCCAAGAGACTAAAAGACCGAGATAACAACCAAAAGTAAGATGGGAGCATGAAATCAGAAAATGTGTTTGGGACGTGGAGAAGAGGCTGCAACCGCAGTACCTGGAAGATTATTGGGGAGGCTTGTAGAATAAACGAGGCACTCGCAGGTCTTAAAAAGTAGAGAGAGAAAGTTTAATGCAAGAAATCTTTTTATATATAGTGTGTGTATCAAATATACACACACACACACACACACACACACACACACACAATTATATACAAACCTCTAAATACACACACCATATAAACACACACGTCTTCACTTTTTTTTTTTCCCTACAATTATTGTGGGAAGCACTGCCTGCAACAGACTTGTAACCCCATCCATCTTTAAATGGGTTATCGCAGGGTTCAGCCCTCGAGAGCATCCTACAGTCAGGGTTCAGCCCTCGAGAGCATC
>WSYH01007118.1:0-34522 GCA_036426205.1 Ascaphus truei | reverse complement strand
TATCTATGAGGTGGTGTGGGTGCATACGTGAGGTGTGTGTCTGTTGGGGATGACAAGTCCCTATCTATGAGGTGGTGTGGGTGTGGGTGCATACGTGAGGTGTGTGTCTGTTGGAGATGACGAGTCTCTATCTATGAGGTGGTGTGGGTGTGGGTGCGTACGTGAGGTGTGTGTCTGTTGGAGATGACAAGTCCCTATCTATGAGGTGGTGTGGGTGCGTACGTGAGGTGTGTGTCTGTTGGAGATGACAAGTCCCTATCTATGAGGTGGTGTGGGTGCATACGTGAGGTGTGTGTCTGTTGGAGATGACGAGTCCCTATCTATGAGGTGGTGTGGGTGTGGGTGCATACGTGAGGTGTGTGTCTGTTGGAGATGACAAGTCCCTATCTAAGAGGTGGTGTGGGTGCGTACGTGAGGTGTGTGTCTGTTGGAGATGACGAGTCCCTATCTATGAGGTGGTGTGGGTGCATACGTGAGGTGTGTGTCTGTTGGGGATGACAAGTCCCTATCTATGAGGTGGTGTGGGTGTGGGTGCATACGTGAGGTGTGTGTCTGTTGGAGATGACGAGTCTCTATCTATGAGGTGGTGTGGGTGTGGGTGCGTACGTGAGGTGTGTGTCTGTTGGAGATGACAAGTCCCTATCTATGAGGAGGTGTGGGTGCATACGTGAGGGGTGTGTCTGTTGGAGATGACGAGTCTCTATCTATGAGGTGGTGTGGGTGCATACGTGAGGGGTGTGTCTGTTGGAGATGACGAGATCCTATCTATGAGGTGGTGTGGGTGTGGGTGCATACGTGAGGTGTGTGTCTGTTGGGGATGACGAGTCCCTATCTAAGAGGTGGTGTGGGTGCATACGTGAGGTGTGTGTATGTTGGAGATGACGAGTCCCTATCTATGAGGTGGTGTGGGTGCATACGTGAAATGTGTGTCTGTTGGAGATGACGAGTCCCTATCTAAGAGGTGATGTGGGTGTGGGTGCATACGTGATGTGTGTGTCTGTTGGAGATGACGAGTCTCTATCTATGAGGTGGTGTGGTTGTGGGTGCATACGTGAGGGGTGTGTCTGTTGGAGATGACGAGTCCCTATCTATGAGGTGGTGTGGGTGCATACGTGAGGTGTGTGTCTGTTGGGGATGACGAGATCCTATCTATGAGGTGGTGTGGGTGTATACGTGAGGTGTGTGTCTGTTGGGGATGACGAGTCCTTATCTAAGAGGTGATGTGGGTGGGTGTGGGTGCATACATGAGGTGTGTGTCTGTCGGAGATGAGTTCTTATCTAAGGCTGCGCTTATAGTGCTGGCTACGGTAAGTGTGACGCCGCGCAGCACCGTAGCAAGTACATGCAGCGCGTCATGGGTGCAGAGCGACGGAGCGGTCGCGATCGCCGGTAGCCAAAAGGATTTTGACTTTTTCGCCGATCGCCGCGTGACGTCAGCTCTGCACCCATGCAGACCTTTGGCAGCATTTCTTATCGAAGGCTCGTCAGTATTACAACCTTACTGCCTTTGGAAACCCCTTCTATCACTGAAAGTCTACGTCTGCAGCTACAACAGTCTGACACATCCACAGCAACTTACTTTTTCATTAGGACACCCTTTCATTATGGCATCGGCAAGGATCTTTAGTGATTCACCCATCTCTGTTTCTCGTTTGGTTCTGTGCAGTTGGTAGTTAGCTACAGGGATTGGCTGGCATTACAATGAATAATAACTTTAATTTAATATCACGCTTTTCTCCCAATGAGACTCAAAGTGCTTCACAATTACAGTATAGTGCATGGTATGTAAGATTGTTACAGACGCAGTTCAGATGAGCTTACAATCTGATTTTGGTGCCTGAGGCACAGGGAGGTAAAGTGACTTGCCGAAGGTCACAAGTAGCTGATGCCGGGAATTGAACCAGGCTCCCCTGGTTCAAATTCAGTGTCATTGTAATCAGTCAGTGTCTTTACTCACTGTGCCGCTCCTTCTCCCAATTATATCAACATAAATGTGCATCTCTATTTCACAGGTCCACTCTTCTCATTGTGCATTAATGGACCCCGACTCTTTGTAATGGCGTCTCTGAGATCTGACGCACTGTAAGGGACCCCGACTCTTTGTAATGGCATGTCTGAGATCAGATGCACTGTAAGGGACCTCATAGTTACATAGTTACATAGTAGATGAGGTTGAAAAAAGACGTACGTCCATCAAGTTCAACCTATGCTATATTTAGACAACAGATACTTTATTCTATATCTATACTTATTGATCCAGAGGAAGGCAAACAAAAAAACCCATTAAGGGGAAAAATTAATTCCTTCCTGACTCCAAGAATTGGCAATCGGATTAATCCCTGGATCAACATCCTTCCCATGTATACTTATTTGGTATATCCATGTATACCTTTCCCATCTAAAAGATGTCCAACCTTTTTTTGAACAAATCTATTGTATCTGCCATCACAGTCTCCATGGGTAATGAATTCCACATTTTAACTGCCCTTACTGTAAAGAACCCTTTCCTTTGTTGCTGGTGAAATTTCCTTTCCTCCAACCTTAAGGGATGGCCCCGAGTCCTTTGTACTGCCCGTGGGATGAATAGTTCTTTTGAAAGCTCCTTGTATTGTCCCCGATCTAATTTAGATCTAATTTAGCTAGCCTCTCCTCATAAGTTAGAATGTCCATCCCCTTTATTAATTTGGTGGCTCTTCTCTGCACTCTCTCTAGTTCCATAATGTCTTTTCTTAGGATTGGTGCCCAAAATTGTACTCCATATTCAAGGTGTGGTCTTACTAATGCTTTGTAAAGGGGCATAATTATGTTTACTTCCCTTCCATCCATTGCCCGGTTGATGCAAGATAAGATCTTGTTTGCCTTTGCAGCTACTGCATGACATTGGGCACTATTGCTAAGCCTGCTGTCTACAAGCACTCCTAAATCCTTCTCCATCAAGGATTCCCCCAATATATCTCCATTTAATTTGTAAGTCGCCTTTTTATTCTTGCATCCCAAATGCATAACCTTACATTTATCTGTATTAAACCTCATTTGCCATTGACCTGCCCACGTTTCCAGTCTCTCCAAGTCCTTCTGAAGAGAAATTACATCCTGCTCTGATTCTACTACCTTACACAATTTAGTATCATCAGCAAAGATGGAGACTTTGCTCTCGATCCCAACCTCAAGGTCATTAATAAACAAGTTAAAAAGCAGGGGTCCCAGTACCGATCCTTGAGGTACTGCTGCGACACACTTTATTCGAGAAAATGCCCAGTTTGTACCTGGCAGATACCTGGAATGCGCCGCTCCTCACCTCTGACAAGCCGCGTTGCGTTTGCCTTCCCAGCCACGGTTCATGCCTGGCTGACGGGGGCCTGATCTGTTAAATGATAATGATCAGGATTTAATAGGCTGCAATGCTTCGCGTGTCCACCAGATGGCATAAATTCATGAATTGTAATGCAGTATATATATATATACAGTACTGTATATACACAGTATATATATATATATATATATATATACTGTATAACAACAACCCCTAGGAAACTACGGTCAGGTCGCGTTAGCCCAGGGGAAGTCAACCACGAAAGAAATACACGCGAGCGGGACTGTGAGCCGAATGGCTTCGCGAAAATGCTCCACGGAGGGAAAAAAGCCGTGGACGGGGCAACGTACAGCAGCACAGGATGCGCGGGAATAACCCAGTCGGTTCTTTACTATAAACTTAAGATCCCCAAGGGAAGAAGGGTCAACAATAAAGAACCGCAAACACAAATCGCAGTGTGATCTTCAGGGTTCTGTCAGCTGTCCAATGCGTTTCGCGTTATGCTGGCGTGGGACGGGGCACGATGGTGAGTGGGGACTGGCATAAGACACCCCGGGTACAGCCACGTGGACTCGTGGGCAACCAGTAGCGATCAGACGCGCCCTAGAGTGTCCCGAAGGGGGGCAGCACATGGTTTTGTGAGTGGTACACACCTCTGTATATAATTGTGCGAGAAGGCACATGTGCCTTAAATAGTAAAAGATACTCTGGAAACCTATATGGGGGGATATCATCGGGGGGAAAAGAGAAGGGCAGGCCTCTCAGAGGGGGGCGGGGGGCGCCGGGGGCATGCACCGGACAACCTGCCCTACAAACCGGAGTCCTCGGGGGGGGAGAGGAGGTAGCCTCTGTCGGTCGGGGGGAAAGCGGACCCGGTGGCCGGCGGCCCCCCGAAATCGCCGTCGGTCTGCTCAACTCTCTGCGAAGTGTGTAAATGCATGGAATGCCTCCGAGACTATGGCCCTCATTTTCACATATGAAATTTATACGTCACATGTTAATTCATTCTAGGTTTGTGCAACTAGAGTAACGGGAAAAGGCGGGGCGCGGTGGGGGCGGTCGATCGTGGACCGGGGATGAAACCTGCAGACTAATGAACTATCGCGCAACTTAGGGAAGGCGAACTGAAGAGCGTGTTTGTTCGTCATAATGAGGAAAAGGCGGAGGGGCGGGGAGGGAAAAGCGCAACGAGCTTGAGGGTCTGGAAAGACAAGATTTGAAGGGGCACGAAATATAACGTGGTGAGTCTGCAAGGTAGTCGTAAAAGGCCTTTGGCCATTAATGTGTATCACAGGGATGTTTTCTCCACAGCTAGATTTATTTTAATTCAAAGCCTCAGCAACACTCAGGATAAACTAGCGCAGCTCTGTTCCTGTGATGTGCATGCCGAGACTTGACACCTTTCTAAAAGCACGTGACCTATAGTCAACAATACGGCATCATACATCGTATGCTACATAATCTGCCATGTCGCAAGTCTTTCAGCATCCCTGTAACTTCTCCTCTGTTTATTTGGGTGGGTATCATGTGCTGAGTCGGCGCTCGCTGTAAGGGGATGAGGATCGGCTCGCCCTGATCACTGTTGTAGGGCGGATTCCAAGGTTGGCTAAATGCTGGATTGCATACCTCTTTAATCTCTGCCTTGGACTAGTAAACCGATAGTCCTAAGTGCTGGTATCGCTTCGATGCTAGTATCAAATAGTAACAGCTGTATTTTCTTATTATGAACAAGTCTCTCTTGTTACCAGAATCCTCTTAGGCTAAAGATCAGTGTCCCCCAGGGTCTGTGTATTGTATCTCGTGTGAGGGACGTCTGTGTATGTGTACGTCTGGTATGTACGTCTGTGTGTAGTGTACACTTTGTTTGTATGTGTGAGTACTTGGTTACGCCTGTGTGTACGTCTGTGTGTACGCTGTGTGTACATCTGTGGTGACGTGTACGTCGTGTGTACTAGTCTAGCATGTTCAGTGGTTGTCGTTTATCAGAAATAAAAGTTTAAAACAATGTGTAACAGTGTGTACTGTTGAGGTCCGCCTCCACTGTGACCCCCTCCCTGGTAACCCAGTATCCACATAGCCTGGTTTATTTTGCTGCAGGACTCAACCCATAAATCTAATCGGTGTTGTGATGCTCTGGACACCCCTATACTATGCACACGCGTGTGGACACCCAGGTCACCTTTCAGTTGAGTCAACAGCCAAACAGGGTTTATTGTCTGAGACACATGCAGCCTGCCAGACCCCCAACCCTGAGACAGGCGCTGCCTGCAGGGACACCCAACCTGAGACGCACGCAGCCTGCAGGGTCCCTGACCCTGAGATCGCACGGACAGCTGCCGAGACCCCCCCGGACCCTTAAATGCACGCAGCCATCTGCAGGGACCCCCGACCCTGAAACGCACGCAGCAAGTCTTCACGATCACGACGGACACCAGCAGCTCTTCCAGATCCCCACCTGTAGACACATGAAGCCTGCCAGGACCCCCGACCCTGAATGCAACGACACTCAGCCGGCCCCCTGACCCTTCACAGAGGCCGCCAGGGGCTCCGGCCCGACCAGCCGACCCCTACCCTAAACGCACGCAGCCTGCAGGGATCCCTGACCCTGAGACACATGCAGCCTGCCGGGACCCCGACCATGAAATGCACGCAGCCTGCAGGGACCCTCACCCTACCGACGACAAACCCAGCCTGCAGGGACCCCCGACCCTGAAACGCACGACGGCCTCAGGATCCCCAACCCTGAGACACACGACGGCAATTACAGAGGATCGGGGTCCCTACAAAGAGACGCCAGCCTGCCCAGCGACCCCACCCTGAGAACGCACCGCTGCCTGCAGAGATCCCCAAACCCCGAGACACACGCCATTACAGAGGGTCTGGGTCCTTTACAGGCATATGATCTCAGAGACGCCATTACAAGGATAGGGTCTCTTACATTGCATTTCTGATCTCAGGACACGCCATTACAGAGGATCGAGGGAATGAAACAGATATGAACAAATGTGAATAGAGGAGGATACAAGGGGTGTATGGAGGTAGAATGGGGGCAAGTGCATATGACAAGCAGTGATACCCCATAGTAAATAGATAATACTAGAAAACTTCAAAGACTAAACCAAGTGGGAGAGCAGAAAGGAAGAGCAGAACGATAATAGCACAGACTGGCAAAAAAACTGAAGCATGCCTTGCTAATGCAGAAGCCTGACAATAAAATGGGGGAGCTTGAATTAATAGGCCAAGGGAGCAGTATGATATCATAGGCAATTGAACATGGTGGGATAAACTCATGACTGGACAGTTAATTAAAGGGGTATTCTCTTTTCGGAGGATCGAACAAAGACAAGAGGAGGTGGAGTATTTTATATGTTAAAACGGATCTAAAACCTATATATAAGGGATGATGTCTATGAAGGGAATGATGAAAATGTAGAGACCTTGTGGATAGAAATTATCAGTGGAGGTAAAATTATAAAGGAAATGTTGTGGGGGTATGCTATAAAACCCCAAATATCGTGAGATTGAGGAAGCTAAAATACATTTCAAAGGGAGAGCATCAAATCTAGATCATGTTTGCAATGGGGGATTTTAATTATCCACAGTGGGGCTTATGGCAGAGGATCTAAAAGGGAATTGCGCCATCTTCTGGCCAAAAACTTGCCAGAAATCCTTTAACCTCGGGAGAAAATGGCGCGTTTTTTTAAATACGGCACAAAAGTTTCAGCACAGTAAAAGTCGCCAAACACCTGGCGAGAACCTGAAACTCGCCTGCTCATAATATATCGTGCTATTCCAGAAGATCCGAAGCGCGCAAACGCGCCAATATGTGCATTAGTATGGCGAGTTTCAAGTCTCCAGGAAAAGTGGCTGTAGCATTTTTCGGCGAAATGTGTAACCAGAGGTAACACGTTCTCCTGCATAACACCTTCACTAACGACAAATCTGGGCTATGTTTATAGCCATTTTACACTTTTTTAACGTTCCTCTCTGCATAAGCCCCATAGACTGGCACAACATGAGATTAGCATTACAACAAAAGGAACAGGTTTTGTGGGGGTGCTTAAGATATTATATGACCCAAATTATTGAGGAACCAACCAGGAGAGGGGCAGTTCTGGATTTGGTCATATCAAACATGTAGAAGTAATAGCAAATATCAAGTCCTGGAACATTTGGGTAACATGATCATAACATGGTCTCATTTGAAATAAATTATCAAAAAAAAGATTACTTGGGTTCAACAAAGACTTTAAACTTTAGAAAGGCAGATTTAATAAACTGAGTCTAATCTAGTAGTAATACAATGGGAGATGTTTTTTGCTGGGAAAAATGTAGTAAGATAATGGGCAGTCTTTAAAACATTGGGGCTTATGCAGAGAGCATAGATAAGGAAATAGCTCCATCTTCTGGCGAAAAAAACTAGCCAAAATCCTTAAACTCGGGGAGAATGGCGCGATTTTAAAAGTGCCCAGAAATTTTTTCAGAGCTGTAAAACTCGCCAAACTCCTGGCGAGAAACCTGAAACTCTCCAATGCTAATATAGCGTGGTATTCCAGAAGCCCGAATGCTGGAACACGCCAATGTGCATTAGTAGGCGAGTTTCAAATAGCCAGGAAAGTTGGCAATTAGCAGTTTTTTGCCGAAATGAGTTAACGACGTTATCTCATAAACACCTTCACTACAAACGGCATAAATTCTGTGGCTATTACTGCCATTTTAAACTGTTTTAACGTTCTCTCTGCATGCCCATTGTTAGAAAAGAACACTTAGCAGTGTATACCCTTGGGTAATTAGTATAAAAGAAATAGTCAAAACCAATGTGGCTAAATAAACAGATAGGGAGGAAATGGACAAGAAGAGGAGGCGTTAGATTCTTTTAGATCAGAAGGAGACAGAGACATCGTATCGAATTATAAGGAATGTTACAAAAATTGCAAAAGGGCATAAATTAGCAAAAATGGATAATGAAAAAAGGATTGCAATAGAAAGTAAGGTCAACCCTAAAAAGTTCTTTAAGTACCTTAATAACAAAAAAATGAGAAAAGAAAATATAGGACCCTTTCAGTGTAGTGGGGTAGGCAGATTATTGGATATAAGGAAAAAGCTGAGGTATTAAACACATTATTTGCCTCTGTGTTTACCAGGGAAGAATCAAGTTCAATAGTAGCGCGCCACAGGAGGAAGCCACAACTCCATATTTTTACCAATTGGTTAAGTGAGGAAGAAGTTCATAAGCGACTTGAAAAAATTAAAGTAAATAAGGCACCTGGCCCCGATGGCATACATCCAAGAGTTCTCAAGGAGTTAAGCTCAGTAATAGCAAAAACCATTATTTATATTCAAGGACTCCATTTCCACAGGCTCGCACAACGATTGGCGTAAAGCAGATGTGGTGCCTATATTTAAAAAGGTAGCGTAGATCACACCCGGGGAATTACAGACCGTGTAAGCCGACTACAATAGTAGGGAAACTACTTGAAGTGTTAATACAGGATAATATTCAGGAAATACCTAATGGAAAACAAAATTATTATTAGTCCACATGGACTTATGAAGGATAGATCTTGCAAAACCTAACCTTATTGTTTCTTTGAGGAGGTAAGTAGGAATTTAGACCAGGTAATGGAGTTAATGTGGTCTACTTAGATTTTGCAAAGGCTTTTGATACGGTTTCACACAGAGGTTGGTGTACAACATAAGAAAATTGGACTCAGTAATAATTATGCACCTGGATTGAAAACTGGTTAAAGGACAGACAACAGAGGGGTTTGCATAAATGGAACTTTTTCAGGTGGGCTAAAGTCGTGAGTGGAGTACACTGGCGACACACTTATTTGAGCTCGGCTAGTCCCGGCGAATTCGGGTATACTCGGTGTATTGAGGTTGTGACTGTTTTCTGCCGCGAGTGCATTGCGTTATTTTCCCGGCAGGGATTGAAGCATTTTATTCCGGCTAGCTACAATACGCAATGCCGTGTAAAACACATGAGGGCCGCTTGCGAGCTGTTCTCTGAAGCCGTCCCCTATAGTGAATTGTAATGCAGTATATATACGTATATAATATATCTGTATAACAACAGCCCCTATAACCCCTAACATACAGTACTGACACATACGTACTGTATATGCACATACTGGGGGCGAGATGTGTTTGCAGCAGAGAGGAGATCCGCGCTCTCTCTGCGCAACAGCGACCATTTTTTTTTACTTATTTTTTATAGTGTGTGTGTGCGGGGGTCTCGGGCGATGACCGCGTTGGTTTCAGGTCTGGGAACCCCCTGCTCCCCGATAGACCCCCTTTAGGGGGTGCCGGTATCCCTCTGCTTGGTTTAAAGGGCCCGACCACGTGATCGCGCGCTGTAAACCCAGCAGAGCAGAGGGATACCCGGCACCCCCTAAAGGGGGCCTGGTATCTCGGGAGCGGGGTCCCCAGACCTGAAACCAGTGCGGGTTCTGCTCTGGAGACCCTCTGCACATGTACAGTATCAATAAAACACACAGTATATATACAGTAAATAAACCCTCGTTCTTATCCTTAGCGGCTATGCGCTATGGTAAAGAACGCATTTCTGTATTTTTAATAATATTGTACAGTGAGCAGGGGTTCCCTGAGCCAGAAATCTAAACTCAGGGGACGCCCCTGCTCCTGGCCAATATATTAAAAGTACAGAAATGCTGCTTCATTGCATAGCGTATAGCCGCTAAGCACTGAAGGGGTTTAACCCACCGTGCCCGCTTTATGGTGCAGTGGGGATGGGTGGTTGAGGGGATATTGGCCCTTGTTGTGAGTTTAGGACTTGCGGGGGGGTTGCGGTTGCACTTAACCCCTCACGACCGTAGCAGTTAAGACCGCTACGGTCATGAAGGGGTTAAGCCCTCCCGTACCCCCCCCGCAAGCCCAAACAGCACCGTTGGGGCTAATACCCATTCACCCACCCCCGCTACCACAATAAAAAAATACACACACCAGCAGCGCCGCCAAAAAATAAATAAATAAATCTAAATAATAAATAAATAAATGACATAAATCATTTGAAATACATTTTTATTGATAGTGTTAGCCCCAACGGTGCTTGTTTAGGGCTGCGGGGGGTAGCGGGAGGGCTTAACACCCTTCATGACCGTAGCGGTATTAAACTGCTACGGTCGTGAAGGGTTGTGAAGTGCACCCCGCAAACTCCACGCAAGTCCTAAACTCACACCAAGGGCCAATACCCCCCTCACCCATCCCACTACACACAATAAAGCGGGCACGTGGGTTAACCCCTTCATTGCCTAGCGGCTATCCGCTATGGTAATGAAGCAGCATTTCTGTATTTTTAATAATATTGAGCAGGAGCAGGGGGGTCCTGAGCATTAATTTCTGTCTCAGGGAACCCCCTGCTCACTGTTCAATATTATTAAAATACAGAAATGCTGCTCTTTACCATAGCGCATAGCCGCTAAGGTAAAGAACGATTGTTTATTTATACTGTATACTGTATGTGTTTTATTGATACTGTACATGTGCAGAGGTCTCCAGAGCAAGAACCGCACTGGTTTCAGGTCTGGGGACCCCCTGCTCCCCGAGATACAGGCCCCTTTAGGGGGGCCGGTATCCCTCTGCTTGCTGTGGTTTACAGGCCGCGATCACGTGGTCGGTGCCCTTTAAACCAAGCAGGGATCGCGCACCCCCCTAAAGGGGGCTGTATCTCGGGGAGCGGGGGTTCCCAGACTGAAACCAATGTGGTCAGCTCAGAGACCCCCTGCACATCTACACTATCAAATAAAATGTATTTCAAATAATTTTTAATGTGCGGATGTTTGCGCAGAGAGAGACAGCGGACTTCTCTCTGCTGCAAACACATCTCGCCCCCGCCGCCCATACAGTAGTATCATTTATGTAATGTGCATATACAGTACTGTATGTGTACAGTACTGTATGTTAGGGCTTACTTGATTGGAATAAGGAAAAAGCTGAGGTATTAAACACATTATTTGCCTCTGTGTTTACCAGGGAAGAATCAGTTCAATAGTAGCGGGCCACGGAGGAGGAGCCACAACCTCCATATTATTACCAATGTTTAAGTGAGGAAGAAGTTCAAAGCGACTTGAAAAAATTAAAGTAAATAAGGCACCGGCCCCGATGGCTACATCAAGAGTTCTCAAGGGTTAAGCTCAGTAATAGCAAAACCATTTATTTAATATTCAAGGACTCCCATTTCCACAGGCTCAGTACACAAGATTGGCGTAAAGCAGATGTGGTGCCTATATTTTAAAAAGGTAGCTAGATCACACCCGGGGAATTACAGACCTGTAAGCTGACTACAATAGTGAGGGAAACTACTTGAGGTTTAATACAGGATAATATTCAGGAATACCTAATGGAAAAACAAAATTAAGTACGTAGTCAGCATGGACTTATGAAGGATAGATCTTGCAAAACTAACCTTATTGTTTCTTTGAGGAGGTAAGTAGGAATTAGACCGGGTAATGGAGTAGTAATGTGGTCTACTAGATTTTGCAAAGGTTTTGAAACGGTTTCACACAAGAGGTGGGTGTACAAAATAAAGAAAATTGGACTCAGTAATAATATATGCACCTGGATTGAAAACTGGTTAAAGGACAGACACAGAGGGTTTGTCATAAAGGAACTTTTTCAGGTGGGCTAAAGTCGTGAGTGGAGTACACTGGCGAACAACTATTTGAGCTGGCTAGTTCCCGCGAATTCGGGTATACTCGGGTGTTTGAGGTTGTGACTGTTTTCTGCCCGAGTGCATTGCGTTATTTTCCCGGCAGGGATTGAAGCATTTATTCCGCTAGCTACAATACTGCAATGCCGTGTAAAAACACATGAGGGCCGCTTGCGAGCTGTTTCTGAAGCCGTCCCCTATAGTGAATTGTAATGCAGTATATATACGTATAATATATACTGTATAACAACAGCCCCTATAACCCCTAACTACAGTACTGAAAATCATACGTATGTATATGCAACATACTGGGGGCGAGATGTGTTTGCCGCAGAGAGGATCCGCTGCTCTCTCTGCGCAACAGCGACACATTAAAATTATTTTAAATACATTTTATTATAGTGTAGTGAATGTGCACGGGGGTCTCGGGAGCTGAACGCGTTGGTTTCAGGTCTGGGAACCCCGCTCCGAGATAGAGCCCCCTTTAGGGGGTGCCGGTATCCCTCTGCTTGGTTTAAAGGGCCCGACCACGTGATCGCGGATGTAAACCAAGCAGAGCAGAGGAGGGATAACGGCACCCTAAAGGGGCCTGATACTCGGGGAGCAGGGGTCCCCAGACCTGAAACCAGTGCGGGTTCTGCTCTGGAGACCCTCTGCACATGTACAGTATCAATAAAAACACATACAGTATATACAGTAAATAAACACTCGTTCTTACCTTAGCGGCTATGCGCTATGGTAAAGAAGCAGCATTTCTGTATTTTTAATAATATTGTACAGTGAGCAGGGGGTTCCCTGAGCCAGAAATCTAAACTCAGGGGACCCCTGCTCCTGCACAATTATTAAAAGTACGAAAATGCTGCTTCATTGCCATAGCGTATAGCCGCTAAGGCACTGCAGGGGTTTAACCCACGTGCCCGCTTTTTGTGTGCAGGGGGGGATGGTGTGAGGGGGGTATTTGGCCCTTGGTGTGAGTTTAGGACTTGCGGGGGGTTGCGGGTTGCACTTAACCCCTCACGACGTAGCAGTTAATCGCTACGGTCATGAAGGGGTTAAGCCCTCCCGTACCCCCCCCGCAAGCCCTAAACAAAAGCACCGTTGGGGCTAATACCCATTCACCCACCCCCGCTACCCACAATAAAAAAATACACAACACAGCAGCCGCCCAAAAAATAAATAAATAAATCTAATAAATAAATAAATAAATGACAATAAATACATTTGAAATACATTTTTATTGATGTGGATTAGCCCCAACGGTGCTTGTTTAGGGCTGGCGGGGGGGTAGCGGGAGGGCTTAACACCCTTCATGACCGTAGCGGTATTAAACTGCTACGGTCTGAAGGGTTTAAGGCACCCCGCAACATCCACGCAAGTTCCTAAAATCACACCAAGGGCCAAATACCCCCCTAACCCACCCACTACACACAATAAAGCGGGCACGGGGGTAACCCCTTCATGCCTTAGCGGCTATCCGCTATGGTAATGAAGCAGCATTTCTGTATTTTTAAATAATAATTGAGCAGGGAGCAGGGGGGTCCCTGAGCATTAATTTCTGTCTAGGGAACCCCCTGCTCACTGTACAATATTATTAAAATACAGAAATGCTGCTCTTTACCATAGCGCATAGCCGCTAAGGTAAAGAACGATTGTTTATTTATACTGTATACTGTATGTGTTTTATTGATACTGTACATGTGCAGAGGGTCTCCAGAGCAGAAACCGCACTGGTTTAGGTCTGGGACCCCCTGCTCCCCGAGATACAGGCCCTTAGGGGGTGCGGTATCCCTGTGCTGTGGTTTTACAGGCCGCGAATCACGTGGTCGGGCCCTTTAAACCAAGCAGAGGGGATCCGGCACCCCTAAAGGGGGCTGTATCTCGGGGAGAGGGGGTTCCCAGACTGAAACCAATGTGGTTCAGCTCAGAGACCCCTGCACATCTACACACTATCAATAAAAATGTATTTCAAATAATTTTTAATGTGCGGATGTTTGCGCAGAGAGAGAGCAGCGGACTCTCTCTTGCTGCAAACACATCTCGCCCCCGCCGCCCATACAGTAGTATCATTTATGATGTGCATATACAGTAACTGTATGTGTTACAGTACTGTATGTTAGGGCTTATAGGGGTTGTTGTTATACAGTATATATATATAATATATATATATACTGTGTATATACAGTACTGTATATATATATATACTGCATTACACATTCTGAATTTATGCACATGGTGGACCAGCGAAGCATTGCAGCCTTAAATCCTGATCATTTCATTTAAGATCAGGCGCCAGTCAGCCAAGGCATGAAACGTGGTGGGAAGGCAAACGCAACGCGGCTTGTCAGAGGTGAGGAGCGGCGCATTCCAGGTATCTGCCAGGTACAAACTGGGCATTTTCTCGAATTAAGTGTGTCGCAGAGTACCTCAAGGATCGGTACTGGGACCACCTGCTTTTTAACTTGTGTATAATGACCTGATGAGGTTGGGATCGAGAGCAAAGTCTCCATCTTGCTGATGATACTAAATGTGTAAGGTAGTAGAATCAGAGCAGGATGTAATTTCTCTTCAGAAGGACTTGGAGAGACTGGAACGTGGGCAGGCAATGGCAAATGAGGTTTTAAACAGATAAATGTAAGGTGTATGCATTTGGGATGCAAGAATAAAAAAGGGACTTACAAATTAAATGGAGATATATTGGGGGGAATCCTTGATGGAGAAGGATTTAGGAGTGCTTGTAGGCAGCAGGCTTAGCAATGTGCCAATGTCATGCAGTAGCTGCAAAGGCAAAAAGATCTTATCTTGCATCAACCGGGCAATGGATGGAAGGGAAAGTAAAATAATTATGCCCCTTTACAAGCATTAGTATAAGCACCACACCTTGAATATGGAGTAAATTTTGGGCACCAATCCTAAGAAAGACATTATGGAACTAGAGAGAGTGCAAGAGAAGAGCCACCAAATTAATAAAGGGATGGACATTCACTGAGGAGAGGCTAGATAAATTAGATTTATTTAATTAGAAAGAGGAGGTCTAAGAGGGGATAATGATAACTATATACAAATATATTCAGGGACAATATAAGGAGCTTTCAAAAGAACTATTCCTCCCACGGGCAGTACAAAGGACATCGGGGCCATCCCTTAAGGTTGGAGGAAAGGAAATTTCACCCGCAACAAAGGAAAGGGTTCACAGTAAGGGCAGTTTAAAATGTGGAATTCATTACCCATGGAGACTGTGATGGCAGATACAATAGATTTGTTCAAAAAAAGGTTGGACATCTTTTGATGGGAAAAGGTATACATGGATATACCAAATAAGTATACATGGGAAGGATGTTGATCAGGGATTAATCCGTTGCCAATTCTTGGAGTCAGGAAGGAATTAATTTTTCCCCTTAATGGGTTTTTTTGTTGCCTTCCTCTGGATCAATAAGTATAGATATAGAATAAAGTATCTGTTGTCTAAAATAGCATAGGTTGAACTTGATGGACGTACGTCTTTTTTCAACCTCATCTACTATGTAACTATGAACATGAGGTCCCTTACAGTGCATCTGATCTCAGACATGCCATACAAAAGAGTCGGGGTCCCTTACAGTGCGTCAGATCTCAGGACGCCATTACAAAGAGTCGGGGTCCATTATGCCACCAATGAGAAAGTGGACCTGTGAAATAGAGATGACATTTATGTTGTATAATTGGGAGAAGGAGGGCCAAGTGAGTAAAGACACTGACTGATTACAAGACACTGAATTTGAAACCAGGGGAGCCTGGTTCAATTCCCGGCATCAGCTACTTGTGACCTTCGGAAGTCACTTTACCTCCCTGTGCCTCAGGCACAAAAATCAGATTGTAAAGCTCATCTGAACTGCGTCTGTAACAATCTTACATACCATGCAACTATACTGTATTGTGAAGCACTTTGAGTCTCATGGGAGAAAACGTGTATTAAATTAAATTATTATTATTGTAATGCCAGCCAATCCCTGTAGCTACTACCAACTGCAAGAAACCAAACGAGGAAACAGAGATGTGGTGAACACTAAAGATCCTTGCCGATGACCTAATGAAAGGGTGTCCTAATGAAAAAGTAAGTTGCTGTGGATGTGTTCAGACTGTTGTAGCTGCAGAAGTAGACTTTCAGTGATAGAAGGGGGTTTCCAAAGGCAGTAAGGTGTAATGCTACGAAGGCCTTCGATAAGAAATAGCTGCAAAAGGTTCTGCTGGGGCAGAGCTGAAGTAAGCGGCCGATCGGTCGAAAACCAGTCAAAATCACTTTGCTATCCGGCGATCGCGACCGCATCCGTCGCTCTGCACCCATGACCTGCTTCCGTGTACGTGCTACGGTGACTCGCGACGGCGGTCACCTTAACCGTAGGCCAGCATATAAGCGCAGCCTAGATAAGAACCATCTCTCCGACAGGACACACACCTCATGTATGCACCCACAACCCCCCACAATCACTATTTAGATAAGGACTCGTCATCCCAACAAAACAACCTCCTAGTACACCCACACCACCTCCATAGATAGGATCTCGTACTCCCCAAAGACCACACCACACCTCACGTATGCACCCTCACCACCTCATAGATAGGGAATCGTCTATCTCCAAACAGACACACCCCTCACGTATGCCCCAACCACAACCACCATCATAGATAGAGACTCGTCATCTCCACGACTACAACATCACTTATGCAACCCAACCACAACAGTACCTCGCTAGATAGGGAACTCGTCATCTCCAACAGACACCAATTTTCAGTATGACACCCCACACCACCTCAGTAATGGGACTCTCATCCTCCAACATTAACACACAGCCTCACGTATGCACCCACCACACCGTCATAGATAGGGACTAGTGCATCTCCAAACAGACACACCACACCTCACGTATGCACCCACACCCACCCACCCACACCACCTCATATAGGATCTCGTCATCTCCAAAGACCACCCCTCACGTATTCACCCAACCCTCCCTCATAGATAGACGAACTCGGATCTCCAACATACACACACACCTCACGTAGCACCCCACCACTATTAGATAGGGACTCGGAACCACCCAGACAAAACACCTCGTATGCACCCACACCCACACCACCTCATAGATAGGGACTCGTCATCTCCAACAGACACACCCCTCCGTTGCAACCCACACCTCCTCTAGATAGAGACTCGTTCAATCTCCAACAGACACCCCCTCACGATATGCACCACAACCACAGACCACACCCCCTCATAGATAGAGAGCCGTCTCTCCAACGGACTACACACCCTACACGTAGGTCAACCCACACACCACACCACCTCATAGTAGACTCGTCATCTCCAAACAGACACATCACCCCTAACACGTATGCACCCACACCCACACCACCTCATAGATAGAGACTCGTCATCTCCACAACACACACCTCAACGTATGCAACAGCCCACACCCAAACCACCCTTCGAATAGCATGATCTGTATCTCACAACATACCCAACACCACACCCGTTATCGCCCACCCACCCACCTCATCTATAGCTTACGCTCAATCATCCCCAACACGACACCCCCCTCATCGCCTCCAGTCTGCCACTCTCATCATCTGTCCTCATCCCCCCCCCGATCACCTCTCGCCCCCAGCACCCATGAATCAATCTCCTAACCGTCACCACAGACACCCTCACGTATGGCAACCCCACACCCCTCATCTAGGTAGGACTCGTCATCTCCAACGAACACCCCTCACGTTGCACCCCCACACTCCCCTCTAGAAGACTCTCTCATCTCCAAACGACTACACACCTCACGATGCACGCCACACCACCTCATAATAGAGGACTGTTCATCTCCAACAACACACACCTCGTACACCCCACACCACCTCATAAAGGGTACTTGTCCCTCCAACAGACACACACTCACGTACGACGCACACCCACCACCTCATAGATAGGGAACTCCGTCATCTCCAACAAGACCACACTCACGTATCCCCCACACCCACACCCACTAATAGATAGAGACGTTGTCATCTCCAACAGACACAACCCTCACGTATGACACAACCACAACCCACTCATAGATAGGGAATTTTGTCATCTCACAACAGACACACCCCTACGTATTCACCCACACCCACCACGTGTCATAGATAGGAGATTCGTCACTCTCCACACAGACACACCCCTCAACGTATGCACCAACCCACCGACCCCATAGATAGAGAACTCGTCATCCCACAGACACACCCCCACGTATGCACCCACCACCTCTCATAGATAGAGACTCGTCATCTCCAACAGGACAACAAACCTCAGTATGCACCCACCACCACCTCATAGATAGGAAACTTCGTCATTCAAAGACCCCCCTCATATTCACCCACACCACCTCATAGATAGAATACCGTCATCTCAACAGTACACACACTCAACGTTGCAACACCCACCCACCTCATAGATTAGAGACTGTCATCTCCAACAGAACACACCTCACGTACACCCCAACACCACCTCATAGATAGGGATTGTCCATCTCCAACAGACACACACCTCACGTACGCACCCCCCCACACCACCTCATAGATCACGGGAACTACCGTCATCTACCAACACAGTACAACCACCTCACCGTAGACACCACACCACACCCCAGCCTCATAGATAGGGACTCTCATCTCCAACAGACACACACCTCAACTATGCCACCCACACCAACCGTCATAGATAAGGACTGCTCTCAATCCCAACATACACAAACCTCACGTACGCAACCCACAACACCTCATTAGATAGGGACTTGTCATCTCCAACAGACAAACACTCACGTACTGACCACCCCCACACACCTTATAGATATGGAATTCGTCATCTCACAGACCATCGTATCACCACACCACACCACCTCTAGTGGGAACGTATTACCGCACAACCTACACACCACCAACTCATAGATAGGATCGTCATCTCCGACAGAGGACTATAACGCACACACCACGACCTCACAAACACCACCCAGGGTTTGTATTTCACTATTTTTTCAGTCGATTAGTAACTTTCTATTTTGCCATTTCTGTTTATGTTTTTTTTGTAGAACCCACATTATCCTGGAATGGTTGGGGAACCATCCTGCAACCAAACACCCCACACACACACACACAACACACACACACACACACATAAATATATACCAACCACTTCCTATATGTGCGCTCCATGTATAACATAATTAGCAGATTAAATAAAAGGCCTCAGACTTGTCCTATATTGAATGCAGTTTGATCCTAATAAGAGGGGAAATGCCACCTCCTCCCCCACCTAGAGTATATGATTGCCTTGTCACCCGACATGAATACACACAATGTAAGATGTTACTTGGGCCCACAACCCTCCTGACGAGCTGTATGCGCACAGCAACGCGTAGAGAGCCATCGTCACAAGCTGCGCCTGCGTTAAAGAGAAGACTCAGATTTCAGCCGTTTGAAAATTCACCCGCTATTCCTCTACCCAGCGCGCCACAAGCCTATCTCACTGGACACGATCAGGCCGTTCAAGGCCGTACGTCACACGCCATTGCCGGCAGCAGGATGGGGATAGAAGCAAGACGGAGGGGAGAAAGCGACGACGGGCGACACAGCGCTAAAGCATACCCTTATGTGGCATATGGATACATGTACAAGGTGCAGTACATTCTTTTAACTTGCTATTATAAAAATCCGTTCTACAACCACACCATCGTCTGTTTCTCTGCTCTTTGTCCACATATACCTTATGGGGATTTGAACTACCTTACCAACCCTGAGCTTATCCACTATTTGTCAAGACCACGTGGGATTATATAAGTCACCTGATAAAGAAACCTTCACATTTCTTCCACTACCTGACGAGTCGACAAATGCGAATATTCTTCCTATGTTGCTGTAAGTAGGTTTTCCCAAGAGCCAAGATTCTCTGAACAAGCCAAAAAATACACAATACTGCCCCAACATTAATTGCTTTAGGATTTTTTTATTTACATGTTGTATTCCTGAGGGGTCGCTCACTTTCCCACAAACAACTACGAACTGTACCTGTGGGAAATCAAAGCATATTCCCTGGAGGTTTGAGAAAGTATCCTGTATGGGGTAACATTATTCATCTTTTATATTATACTTTATTGTTTGAATTTGAATCACAACACTGTGCGATTTTATAGGGAAACGTGGCGCCTAGGCAGTCATTTAAACACTTGCCCCCCCCCCCCATGTGTGGCACAAGCGAAATATGTGAACCCGCGACCATGAGGGCTGAAGTGCATCCCAGGTGGGAGTTTTAGTTTATGTAGCGTCTCCCCCCCGACTACAAAAGAAGTGGCAGTAAGGGCTGTCCAAAACCCTGGCTAGAAAGAAAACAACTCGAGGCACCGACCCCCGAGGTAGAGACGCGGGGGAAAGGAGCCCAGCTCGACACGTCAGGCGCCCTTCTTACATCCATCTACGCCCTTTTTGACCCCGATCCGACCCCCATGACTCACAGTTCGTCACTTCGACACATCCATTCTGATTCCGGTTACCCCAATCACCAACAGGCGTGTTTCTCCCCACACCTCAGTACCCCCATTCTTACCACCACCACACCGTGATGACCCTTCCCTCTGTCTCTGTCTCCCCCCCAACCAACCTTGTGACTTTCCTACCTCCCCCCAACGAGCCCCCCCCCGCAGACTACACCCCCACTACTTCCCAATCGAAAAACCTAGCGGGCGAACACCCTCCGCGCAACGTACGAGATTTCCAATCCGCTCCGCCATACACACGTTGGGTGTATCGCCATGGACGAAGCCTGGCATGGTCTCGGGACGGTACGGCAGAGAATGAACCCTGTATCCCCGTCACTTCCCATGCCACCTTGTCCTACCGCTCGAACGCATCACCAGAGAATACGTCTCGTCCTTTCCGCTAGCCTGGATCTGAGTCTCCGGCATGCCCAAGCGGTCGACCTTAGCCCAAGTGCGGGCGCTGCGCCGTTCGACGAAGACGAGTTACCCATTATGCGTCTGGCCGGTGAGGAGAACGCCACATCTCTGTAACCCCGCGCGTAACGCGCCCGGCGCGACGTAGAGTGCCGGAACTGCCGGACTACCAAAGCTTGATGATCAAACAGCGGACGCAGGGTGCGCCTATGGGCCGCACATGTTGGAGGTCCTCACTGTCAACCATGTTACGTAGCCATCACAGGGACCTCCCGCTCACTTTAAGCCACTCGTACGCCCCTGGCCCAACGGACGAGCTCTTTCCAACTCCACCCACCCTGCCTGAGTCCATGCCACTCCTTGTCCACGCCACCGGAACACCCCCTCACTACCACTGATGCCGTTGGGGTTTTTTCCCCACTCCCAACCCTCAAGCCCCCCCCACCTTACATCTACGCCTCCTCCTCCCTGCCTGCTCACCCCGAACTCCCCCCCCCAGTCACCCACTAAACCCCCCCCATCATCCCATATCTAACTGGTCTTCTCATCTCTTAGATGGCACGAGCCCCTCCACACACACGCCCACTATAGTTGCAAACCATGATACCCCCAATCCGAGAAACTATTCTCTCCGCCAGCCCCTGGAGTACTTTAGTCACCGCTCCGATCCGGTTAGGGTTGTTCCAAGCTCATCCATCCCCCCCTCCCGCGCCGGGTCGGTGGGATCGCTGCCTGTCCACAACACCGCCCCAACTTCATTTGCTCCCCCCAAAACCATCAATACTCACTCTGAGCGGTCGAGGGTCAGGCGTTTGCGCTGAGTGCCACACACAGCCTTCTCGTCGCGTGGCGGGGGCTGCTAGCTATGGGTCTTGTCGCATGTCCGCGCTAGCGGGCATTGGCGCGCGTGGATAGCACGTGAGGAGTCAGCACTCCCCCAGCTGGGGGCCAAAAGACGCTAGCTGAGAAGCTTCCGGTGCGAAGAGGGCGGAAATCCCGGAGAGAGTGTCACGCTTCGTCGGGTACCGCTAATTTCGATGAACCACGCTCCAGCATTGATCAGTACTCGTTCTTTTGGCTACTGCCTCGACCTACCATGGCGTCCCCGGCTGCGTATGCGCCCACCGCAGCTCGCACCCCCGAGTGGGTAGAGACCCGGTCCGGGAGGCCCCGCACACGGCCCCGAGACAATGACGGCATGGAAGACCCCTGCCCACAAGCGATTGGTCGGCGCGCGAGGGGGCATAAGCTTCCAAGACAACTACGCCCTCCCTGATCCCACCTGGTTTAGGATTTAGTCCGCAGGCTGGGCGGCTATACGCTTATATACCCGACCTACATCCCAAAGGCTCCGTCGTAACACGAGTCGCTCGCCGGGAGACCTCCCCCACCCGCATTGGCCGCCACCCCAAGGGCCTTCTTCGCGGCGCTGGCACAGCAATTTATTTACCGAGCACCCACCTTACCCCTATGTCCCACCAGTCCCCCCATCCCTCCCGTCACCCGTCCATTACGATTGCCATCAGCCGATCGCCTCATCACCCCCCCTCACCCCCCCCCCATCCGTCGCCCCAAGCCTAAGTGCCCCCACACGGCCACCTCTCTCCTCGTGACCTTGTTAACTTCCAGTTCAAACGGCCCCATCTACTGCACAGCAGGCAAAGAGGCCGCGTGGTCCTCCTCCGTGAGACCATGGGGCTCGAACCATCCGCCAGCGATGTCCCTGCCCTACGCCAAAATCCTCCTTTTCGAATAGCGTCGAAGCCGGACACCGGTGCCCCATCCCGCTCGCTCCCTCTAAAGGCCCCGCGATAGCTGCGACCAGGCGCTCAGCAGGGGGCGCCACACACCCTCAAAACTTATCTTACCAGAAGGTTCCGGAACGGCCGTGAACCACTTTGGCAAGAACTCGTTTAAGGTTGAGCCGAACAGCTACCCCTGGCGAGGCCTACTTCCGGGGCCCACTCGGGACGATGAAATGAGCCGTTACGGGGCGGACCCGAGCTCCCAATCTACGCCGAGGCCTAGCCGGGTGCGCCCCTTGACAATGGGAACCCAGTGGGTAGGGAAGGAAGGTACAGGCTCCCTCCCGCCGACGCGTGGATGCCTACAACTCAGCTTGCCCCCAGACCGGCGGAGATATCGCGCGGAGCCTCGGGGTAGGACCCCGGGTAGGGCGCGAAGCCTCCTCTACCCCATTCACCCCTCGCTATCGAGTTTCCTCCCTTACCGCTTTCAACACCCACACCTTCAACCAAACCCTCATCATCTTATTATCGCTTATATTATACAATAAAATCCTCACCACGGGTCCGACCTCATTAGTCACTCTTAACCAGCTATCACCTCCGCCCTCACCGACAACACGTTGCACCGCGTGGTAAGTGTGTACACGAACCGAAACGATACCTCTCGCCGAGCGGTTGTTGCTGTAATTCCCCTATCACCACTCCCACCCTATAAACAACTCCACCCCGAAACCTCACAGACCATTCCCCTCAACCCCACAACCATATGTACACAACGCCTTCTCATCTATACCACCCCACTCACGCCCCGCGCTATATCTCCACCTATACGTCACCCACCCCCCCCTTAACCCCCCTTAAGAAATACCACCCCACTACCACCCGCCCCACTACAACTACCCCACAACCCTAGCCTTGTAGATCCGCAACCACATTACCCCGCACCCTCTACGCGCCCCTTCTGACCCCACGATTCTCATGGTGAGAAAGTCAGGCAGGAATTGGGGGTTTTGTATTTAATACCTAGGGACCCTGTAGAAAAATTTACGTCTCTCTATTTCCCACCATCACATTCCATGAAACACACCATGTCATGTCTAACTATCTATTCTACGTTTCGGTGCCCCGGCCCATCGTCACAAGCTCCGGAGGAACGGTCCGCGGGAGATGCTAAGCAGCAGGCGCCAAAACTCTAATGCGCTCAGACCTGCGGAAGTAAAGATTGGGCAAAGGCCGGAGACACCCATGATGTAGTACCCCTGCCCAAGTCACGTGAAAGCTGGGCGCCAAACTTCATGCAGTTGGAGCTGAACGGCCAAAGGGCGGATGACAATGGAGCAATACCGGAGCAGGGCGGTGTGTGAGCCAACAGACACGGCATAGGGGTCTCCCCCCCCCCGACTACTAAAGGATATTGTAAAAGTGTAAGTGTCCCCCCCACATACTAAGTACAGGATTGCAGTGATGAACAACGTCTCCCCCCAAAAACCGTGTAAGGGTCTCGCCTCTGTAGATAGATTTTAGAGGTTACAAGTCAACTTCACGAAGAAAGAATCCATTGAAGGGTTATTTTGCATGCTCTGTGAATGCTGGACAAGTCTCACACGGTTTGCAAAATGAAAACATATCTGGGCTGGTTGCTTGGGGAGTATACAACAGTTAGATAGAGAAGGCCCGGAACACTGACAGCAGATATACAACCTTCAATAATGAATATATCCTTTGTGCTTTGCCTCTCATTATTAACAAAGCCTAAAATGAAAAGGTTAGTTTGTAGTTAGAAAAAATAAAGCCATGCTTGTGGAAAATTACTTCGGAGCAGAAAGAAACAGCTAAAAAAAATACACTGCTCTCCACCTATAACCTGTGTAACATCTCATTCCTGTACTAACTGAAGCTTGATATTGGAAAATGCCGAAAACAGAAACAAAGAAGTCAGAGCACACATCCAGTGTGACACGAATACAGTGAAATACCTAAAATACCTCTTGAAAAAAGGGTCTTTAGTTTAAACACGCAAAGCGTGGTGTAAGCCTGTGGCCATTTCAAGGCAGACCATAATTTCGCAGGTCCTACCAATAATGTTTACTAATTAATTTTTCCTCGATTCTTTTTTGCCTCTATAAATTAGGGGAAAGGATGGTCCTGGAATGAACATGTGAACCAGCTGCATGAAAACGAAAACTGGGAGCGCCACTAACCCCCAAAACAGTGAGACCAGCTGGACAAAAGTAACAAACCACAGATACCCAGCAAGTCTCCGAGAACAGCAGGGGGTTATGGTCTCTGTGTGTTTTGTTTAAAATGACTCAGGAATACATATATGGGACTGCAAAGAAAATCTGTGTCGGGATCTGTTTTTCAACCAGGACCTTGTTATGGATTCAAAGAAACCAAAAGAACACCTAATCTTTAATTTCACCCATCCCCCAATACTATTTGCAGGAAAAACAGGTCTACCCCCCCCCCCATACTACTTGCCAGCACCCACAGTGTAGGGTCCCCACCCCCCCATATAATGCGGGACACAGTTTGTAAGGGCCCTCTGCACCCATACTACTGTGCGAAATGGTTAAGGGTTATCCCCCCCTCATACTACTTGCAGGACACATCATCAGGGGTCTCTCCCCCCTGCCCCACCATACTACTTGCAGGAGCAGTGTAATATGGGGTCTCCCCCCCCCCATATACTTGCAGGACGGCACCGGTGTCAGGGTCTCCCCCCCCCATATACATGCCGAACGCACATAAGGGTCTCCCCCCAATACTCCTTGCAGGACGCAGTGTTGTAAGGGTCTCCCCCCCCCCCCCTTACACTGAGAACGCAACATAAGGGTCCCACCCCCATCTACTTGCATGACGCGTGTAAGGGTTTCCACCACCCCATACACTTTCAGGACCCAAACAATACATGGTAAATGTGCCTAAACATCCCTGTATGGCTTTATGTGAAAACAATACATACATGTCCACGGTACTTTATGTCCATACGAAATGAATAAGTAAAGATCAAAAAATAACCCAGGAGAGACAGAGACCTAATAGCGTTCCCAACCTGACCAACACAGTAAAATGGCCCTTGATTTCCCCAGGGAATGGACGTAGGTATAAGGGAACACCAGCACAAGGAATTGTAATCAGGGCTAGTGACCATCTACATGCAAGGATTGTAACAGTTCCTGATGGCGTGCGCGTACGGCAGGTAAGGAGAGACCATGCAGCAGAAGAAGGAGACAAGCCGGGATCCAGGTTGAAGACAAAATAAGAGAGCCAGGGCAACTCAGATACTCAAACAGTTCTTGTTTTTAAAGCTCACAATGGAGGTGAAAGAAGGGAACTACGAGTTTGCCCTCGTAGGAATATAAATAAACTTTTATTGATATTGGAGTTGCGTGGACTCTATTATTTTGATCTTCAAACGGGATCCGGCTGTGCTCCGGCTTCGTGAGAATCTTCTCTACTTGAAGGCGAAGCCAAAGGGTTATCACCCCACCCCCCATACTACTTGCAGGACGCAGTGTAAGGGTCTCCCCCCCCCCACAATACTAATTGACAGGACGCAGTGTAAGGGTTCCCCCACCACCCACATACTATTAAGGACAAAGTGTAAGGGTCTCCCCCCCCCCTAATACTTGCTGGAAAGCAGTTGTGCAGGGTACCATGGAAGGTCTCCCCCCCATACTACTGGCAGGACAAACGGGGTGGTGGGGGGACGGGGGGACGCCAGCACAAGTCAGGCATACAGGAAGTAGCAGGCTGGCTCACAGTTTGTTTTTAATTCTTGTTAAGGAAATAAAGCTCTGACCTAGTTTTATTTAATTTATTTAAAACCTATTGTCTCCAGTTTGTAGGTGGGGTAGTACAAAGGGTAGTGACGTTTCTCCTTTCCTGTACCGGCCCTCCCGAGTGAAACGTGGTGTTTGGGGGGACCAGGGGGGGGGGTTGACACACGATGGTGTTTGGGAACAGGTGGAGGAGATAGATGAGAGACGATTTGTGAAAGCTACCAGCTCAGCCTCACCTGGGAGTGCTACAATCCAGTCCTGGAAGTGACACACAGCTCAGGACAGCAGCTGAGGATCACTGAGGGCACACTCACTAATCTAATCACCCTGGTGCACAGGTGGGAAAGGGGACGCACCGACCACAGTTGAGGGGAGGGAGTAAGAAGTCAGACGAGCGGGGAAAGAAGAATGGGAGCGGTGCGAGAGGAGGGGAGAGGAGCAAAAAGAGGAGGCGGAGGTGAGAGAGGGGTAAGGAGACAGGGGAGAGAGGAGAGAGGGAGAGAGCAAGAGAGAGGGGAGAGTGAGAGAGGGGGAGGGAGAGAGAGAGGGGAGAGCGGAGAGACGGGAAAGGTTGACAGGGGGGTCCAATAATCTGCCTACCCATCTCACACTGAAAGGGTCCTATATTTTCTTTTCTCATTTTTTTGTTATTAAGGTACTTAAAGAACTTTTTAGGGTTGACCTTACTTTCTATTGCAATCCTTTTTTCATTATCCATTTTTGCTAATTTAATTGCCCTTTTGCAATTTTTGTAACATTCCTTATAATTCTGATACGATGTCTCTGTCCCTTCTGACTTAAAGAATCTAAACGCCTTCCTCTTCTTGTCCATTTCCTCCCCTATCTGTTTATTTAGCCACATTGGTTTTGACTTATTTCTTTTATACTAATTACCCAAGGGTATACACTGCTAAGTGTTCTTTTCTAACAATGGGGCTTATGCAGAGAGGAACGTTAAAACAGTTTAAAATGGCTGTAAAATAGCCACAGATTTGCCGTTAGTGAAGGTGTTATGCAGATAACGTCGTTAACTCATTTCGGCAAAAAACTGCTAATTGCCAACTTTTCCTGGCTATTTGAAACTCGCCATACTAATGCACATATTGGCGTGTTCCAGCGATTCGGAGCTTCTGGAATACCACGCTATATTAGCATGGAGAGTTTCAGGTTCTCGCCAGGAGTTTGGCGAGTTTTACAGCTCTGAAAAAATTTCTGGGCACTTTTAAAAATCGCGCCATTTTCTCCCGAGTTTAAGGATTTCTGGCTAGTTTTTTCGCCAGAAGATGGAGCTATTTCCTTATCTATGCTCTCTGCATAAGCCCCAATGTTTTAAAGACTGCCCATTTATCTTCTACATTTTTCCCAGCAAAAACATCATCCCATTGTATTACTACTAGATTAGACCTCAGTTTATTAAAATCTGCCTTTCTAAAGTTTAAAGTCTTTGTTGAACCCAAGTAATCTGTTTTTTGATAATTTATTTCAAATGAGACCATGTTATGATCACTGTTACCCAAATGTTCCAGGACTTGAATATTTGCTATTACTTCTACATTGTTTGATATGACCAAATCCAGAACTGCCCCTCTCCTGGTTGGTTCCTCAATAATTTGGGTCATATAATTATCTTTAAGCACCCCCAAAAACCTGTTTCCTTTTGTTGTAATGCTAATCTCATTGTGCCAGTCTATGGGGCTTATGCAGAGAGGAACGTTAAAAAAGTGTAAAATGGCTATAAAATAGCCACAGATTTGTCGTTAGTGAAGGTGTTATGCAGAGAACGTCGTTACCTCTGGTTACACATTTCGCCGAAAAACTGCTACTTGCCAACTTTTCCTGGAGACTTGAAACTCGCCATACTAATGCACATATTGGCGCGTTTGCGCGCTTCGGATCTTCTGGAATAGCACGATATATTAGCATGGCGAGTTTCAGGTTCTCGCCAGGTGTTTGGCGACTTTTACTGTGCTGAAAACTTTTGTGCCGTATTTAAAAAAACGCGCCATTTTCTCCCGAGTTAAAGGATTTCTGGCAAGTTTTTTGGCCAGAAGATGGCGCAATTCCCTTTTAGATCCTCTCTGCATAAGCCCCAATGTCTGGATAATTAAAATCCCCCATTATGCAAACATGATCTAGATTTGATGCCTTCTCCATTTGCAAATGTATTTTAGCTTCCTCAATCTCACAGATATTTGGTGGTTTATAGCATACCCCCACAAACATTTCCTTTATAATTTTACCTCCACTGATAATTTCTATCCACAAGGTCTCTACATTTTCATCATTCCCTTCATAGACATCATCCCTTATAATAGGTTTTAGATCCGGTTTAACATATAAACATACTCCACCTCCTCTTGTATTTGTTCGATCCTTCCGAAAAAGAGAATACCCCTTTAAATTAACTGTCCAGTCATGAGTTTCATCCCACCATGTTCAATAATGCCTATGATATCATACTGCTCCCTTGCAGCTATTAATTCAAGCTCCCCCATTTTATCTGTCAGGCTTCTTGCATTAGCAAGCATGCATTTCAGTTTTTTTGCAGTCTGTGCTATTATCGTATCTGCTCCTTCCTTTCTGCTCCCACTTGGTTTAGTCTTTAGAAGTTTTCTAGTATTATCTCTATTTACTATGGGTATCTCACTGCTTGTCAAACTTGCACTTGCCCCCATTCTACCTCCATACCACCTTGTATCCTCCTCTATTCCATTTAGTTCATTATCTGTTTCATTCCCCTCGATCCTCTGTAATGGCGTGTCTGAGATCAGATGCACTGTAAGAGACCCCTATCCTCTGTAATGGCGTCTCTGAGATCAGATGCACTGTAAAGGACCCAGACCCTCTGTAATGGCGTGTGTCTCGGGGTTGGGGATCTCTGCAGGCAGCGCGTGTCTCAGGGTTGGGGGTCTGGGCAGGCTGCGCGTCTCAGTGTGTAAGGGACCCCGATCCTCTGTAATGGCGTGTGTCTCAGGGTTGGGGATCCCTGCAGGCCGCGTGCGTTTCAGGGTCGGGGGTCCCTGCAGGCTGCGTTTGTGTCTCAGGGTCAGGGGGTCCCTGCAGGCTGCGTGCATTTCAGGGTCGGGGGTCCCGGCAGGCTGCATGTGTCTCAGGGTCAGGGATCCCTGCAGGCTGCGTGCGTTTCAGGGTCGGGGGTCCCTGCAGGCTGCGTGTGTCTCAGGGTCAGGGGGTCCCTGCAGGCTGCGTGCATTTCAGGGTCGGGGGTCCTGGCAGGCTGCATGTGTCTCAGGGTCGGGGATCCCTGCAGGCTGCGTGTGTCTCGGTCGGTGATCCCTGCAGGCTGCGTGCGTTTCAGGGTCGGGGGTCCCTGCAGGCTGCGTGCATTTCAGGGTCGGGGGTCTCGGCAGGCTGCGTGCGTCTCAGGGTCAGGGATCCCTGCAGGCTGCGTGCGTCTCAGGGTTGGGTGTCCCTGCAGGCAGCGCCTGTCTCAGGGTTGGGGGTCTGTGCAGGCTGCATGTGTCTCAGACAATAAACCCTGTTTGGCTGGTGACTCAACTGAAAGTGACCTGGGTGTCACACGCGTGTGCAGTATTATAGGGTGTGTCCAGAGTCAGCACAAACACCGATAGATTTATGGGTTTGAGTCCTGCAGCAAAATAAACCCAGGCTCTGGGATATACTGGGTTACACTGGGAGCTGCGGGTCAGTGCAGGGAGAGGACCCAACGATACACACGTTACACATGTGTTTTAAACTTTTATTTCTGATAAACCGACAACCCTGACATGTAGACACGTACACAGACGTACACGTACACACAGACGTACACACAGGCGTACACACAGACGTACACACAGGCGTACACACAGACGTACACATACACACAGATGTACACATACACACAGACGTACACATACACAGACGTACACATACACAGACGTACACATACACACAGACGTACACATACACACAGACCCTGGGGGACCTGATCTTTAGCCTAAGAGGATTCTGGGTAAAAAGAGAGACTTTGTTCATAATAAGAAAAACAGCGTTTTATTTGAATACTTAGCATAGGGAACCAGCACGGGATCGGTTAATATTCCAAGGCAGAAAGAGCAAATCCAGCTATTTAGCCAACCTTGGAGCGCCATATACAGTACAGGACAGGAGACCGATCCCATCCCACAAAGCGAGGCCTAGCAACAGATACCACCAAATAAAGAGGAGAAGTTACAGGAGATCAGAAGACTTGGCGCATGCGCAGAGTATGTAGCACGTACGTATGATGCAGTGTGGCGGCTTTTAGAAAGGTGCCAGTCTCCATCACACCAGGACAGAGCTGCGCTAGTTATCCTGATTGTTTGCTGAGGCTTAACTACAAATAAATCTACTGTGAGAAACATCCCTGTGTCAAGCTCAAGTTCCTTCAGACACATGTTAACGTGCTCACACACACGTGCGCTCGCTCACACACACGCTCTTCCGTCGCACAGTAGTCGGTCCGGTGACGAGAGATCAGTTGTAAACTAGAATGAAAAATGAGAAAATTATATTGAAAATGAGGGAAGAGAGGGAGAGAGGGAGGGGGGGGGAGAGGGAGGGAGGGGGGGGGGGGGGGGGGGGGGAGAGGGAGATATATATATTTCCAAGTCATATTTCTATATAAGCCATGTGCTGCAATTAAGAGTGTTTACAAACCAGGGGGAACAGCGCTTCAATCAGACTGGTGTAGGGGAGCAGCCCCAGGGTTAGGAAGAAGAGACCCTGTGTGGAGGTTTCCCTGGGAAGAAGAGAGGCCCTGTGTGGAGGTTTCCCTGGGAAGAAGAGAGGCCCTGTGTGGAGGCTTCCCTGGGAAGGAGAGAGGCCCTGTGTAGAGGTTTCCCTGGGAAGTAAGACCCTCCTTGGAGGATTCCCTGGGAAGTGGGACCCTGTGTGGAGGTTTCCATGGGAAGTGGGGCCCTGTGTGGAGGTTTCCCTGGGAAGGAGAGAGGCCTTGTGTTGAGGTTTCCCTGGGAAGTGAGACTCTTTGTGGAGGTTTCCCTGGGAAGAAGGAAGACCCTGTGTGGAGGTTACACTGGAAAGTAAGACCCTGTATGGTGGTTTTCCTGGGAAGAAGTAAGACCCTGTGTGGCAGTGTTGCAGGGTACATGCAACTACACACGTGGGTTTCTTGATAAGGCTTATTTATTTAGCCTTAAAAAATATACAGTACAGCACACAAAAACAAAAATAGCTTTTCATCAGCAAACAAAAGAAAAAATGGCTTTTCATCAGCAAACAAAAGAAACTGGCTTTTTCTTCAGCAGACCAAACAAAACAGTTTCTCTTCATTCAACCTATATACTTTTATTATTCCTATTCCAAGGTGTATTTTATTGTTGTCAAATGGTTTGCTGAACACCGAGTTGATTTCCTCTTCTGCGCATGTGCCGCGCTGTTGCCTGCCTCTGTGGTTGCCAAGTGAGATCTGAATCATTACTGGCAGACACTATTACTCAAAGCAGACCGGGCGCTCTGACGTCACAGAAGGGCACGCGGGACCACGCCGTCACGCTGCCTGACTGATCGGGAAACACAGTGAGGTCTGCAGAAGAACCTGTGTGCTACTTGCGAGCAAAGGACAACCACTCCCTAGGATCCACTAAGCGTATTGACACTATTTACAGGACATTGAGACTGTGGCAGAGTCATCAATTATCTGGCATTTCACCTACCTGTAGGTGGAAAGGAGAGTGAAGCTCTGGTGGTTCTTGGTTGCAGACGCTGGTAACTGCCACTCTGTGGCTCTATGCTTGATTAATCTACCTTGATGTACGCATAACCTTGAAACACCTTATATATAAACAGATTTATTACATTTTTCCCGATGAGTGTTTGCGCTTTGTTTGTTTTTTTGTTACTAGATTCTAGGGTCTTGGGCTACCCTTTACACAGCAGCAGACGCTCATCTACATTGGTATATATTTATTTACCTTTTCCACATGATGGGGTGTGTTTTTTTTATTTAAATTGACATCACAATTAACACTTTGTATTAAGTATATATTTTAGTGCGCACTTATTTATTTTTTCTATTTATCGAATCTACAAGGGCCTGGACGTTTTTCCCCCAATCAGTGCTGGAAGTAGCCAGGGCTTGTCATTTTCTCCAGTAAAGGCCGAGGCGACGGTTCTGCTGAATGAACAATCCATCTGTGGACAGTCCACATACCGGTGGCCTTGTTCTCTGCAGGTGGAACATGGAGAGTGTTCCCTCGCAGGAAGGGGCTGTGGATAGCGCTCCGCTGGACCGGTTACTGAAGACCAGGCATCTGGTGGGTCCTGTTGGCGACGTCCTCGGAAGTTCCGCTCATTTTGTGACGAGCCGATATCCGGAAGGAGATGAGGGTCTCCGCGGGGACCAGCATTTGGACTCCGTCCTTGCTGGAACGACTGCTCCTTCTGTTGGACTTGGTGGTTGCGTATGGATGGGCCGTAGGTTCCCCATAGATCCGACCTCCCTCTTTGGGCGTCCGCAAGTGCCGGTGGAGTCGGGTCAAGGACACTCGCCTGCTGCTCAGCCCCAAGGAAGTTCTCCATGAGTCGGACCGCCAAAGCTAGGGTTTCAGACAGCGTGGCTTTTTTCACCACGAGCGATGCGGAAGGGGGTATATTTTGTAGAAATTGTTCCAAAACCCCCCTGCTCCAGAATTGCCTCCTTAGTGCACCCCTCGGGTTGTATCCCCAGCGCGTGCACAAGTCCAAATTGCTGGGCGAGGACCCGGGGTCTCATCTTAGCTGGTGTACTCATGTTCCGGAACTGCTGCCGGTAGTCTCTGGGGGGTCAGACATAAGTGATCCGTATGGCGGCTTTTACTAGTCGGTAGACCATTGCCTGATCTGCTGGCGAGGGCCCTGATATGAGGCCTGGGCTTCTCCTATTTAGAGTGTGGGCAAAGCGTTGCCCAGCGATCCTGTAGCCCACGGCCCTGTGCTTTTCGGCAACCTCGTTCAAATGGTCGTAAAAACCACCTCTGGAACCTCGTCGGCGCCCATTTCTCCCGAAGTATCGGGGGGTCTTTTTGCAAGATTTGATACTGGCAGACACCTTGGAAATTGGGTCAAGAGTTGGCAATCCGCTCATCTTGTCCTGCCTTAGTCTGTTAAGTTCTCTCCGCTTGCCAGCCGGGCATTGCCTGGTTCTACTGTCCCTGCTGCTGGATCTGCTCGCCCAGGAAAACTTTTAAACATTCTTCCATTTCTGTGTGTGTGGTGTGGCCCCTTTACTGCAGGAGCCTTTTTGGAAATCCCAGGAGCTACTGAACAACCATATGTTGCAGGGTTGTACCTGCACTTCACAAGCAGAGTTTCTTTTAAAGGCTTATTTATTTAGCCTTCAAAAAATACAGCACCCCCCCACAAAACAAAATGAGCTGTTCGATCAGAAAACAAAAGAAAAAATGGCTTTTCATCAGCAAACAAAAGAAAATAACCTTTTCTTCAGCAGACCAAACAAAACAGTTTCTCTTTAATAGAGAGTCTAAAAATAAGGCAGCTACTCTTTTCTATGCAGGGGACAGACAGTTCATAATTAATCTACTTTGCTAACAGACCTTGTATCAGTAATCTCTTCAGTATCTTACTCCTCTCTCCTCAACAGCCAGCCCCCATGTGTCTACAGCCTGGAGTTTTAACACACCTTAATTAGGCAGCTGGGATCCAACTAATTGTCCTGAGGTTCCCATCTGAAGTTAACCTAGTCACTGCTGCACTGCAGACTAGACATAGGTGTTCCAGGCATATAGCTGGTGGCTTTTATTTACCCTGTCACAGGCAGTTTCCCTGGGAAGAAGGAAGGCTCTGTGTGGAGGTTACCCTGGGAAGTAAGACGCTGTATGGTGGTTTTCCTGGGAAGAAGTAAGACCCTGTGTGGCAGTTTCCCTGGGAAGTGGGACCCTGTGTAGATATTTCCCTGTGAATAAGAGAGATCCTGTGTAGAGGTTTCCCTGGTGTCACGATGGACATCAACTTTATCAACACATTTATATTTCTGGGTACTTCATTGAACAGAACAAGTTGCAAAATAAATTGTGATTTATTTCCTTAATAGACAA
>WSYH01007117.1:16567-31226 GCA_036426205.1 Ascaphus truei | reverse complement strand
ACATATACTATACATATACACACACATATACACACTGACATACATATACTATACATATACACACACATACAGATACACAGAATAATAACAAACATAGACACTGACATACATATACTATACATATACACACACACACATATACATACATATACACACTGACATGCATATACTATATATATATACACTGACATACATATACTATACTGTACATACACACACATACATATACAGATACACAGAATAATAACACACATAGAAACTGACATACATATACTATACATATACACACACATAGACACTGACATACATATACTATACATACTGTATACACACACATAGACACTGACATACATATACACACACAGACACTGACATACATATACTATACGTATACACACAGACACGGACATACATATACTATACATACACACACATACATATACAGATGCACAGAATAATATACTGGACACAGAGATATACACAATAATAGAGATACACACAGATACGTCAAACATCTTTCATCCATCATCTGTGACCTGCTCCCTGCTATCAACTACATTTCCCAGCTATCTCCCCAGTGTCCTGCCTGCCTGACATGTGAAGAACCTAATGTCATCCTCACACTGAACCAGCAAGCGTCATGCTACCACTGACCCACCGTAGCACGAGCTAATGTGCCAGCACCTCGACCAAACTCCGACAAACAGTGCCTCGCCCAACCGAAAACCACCAGAACTACTACTCTCTCATCTCCCCGACAACACCTCGCCCTACCTAAGCAAGCTTACCAGCTGCCAATTCACTGCCTCTGGCTCCAGTTACCACTTATCTTTTACCAATTAGCAGACATTCTTGCTTGTTGTTATTAACTAATATGTAACTATACTGCCCTCCTTCCTCTCCTACGTGACCTGTTTCATATAGTAGATGTGTGCAACCAGTGCTTCAAAGGTTAACAGTATCCATATAACACACATAGTTCACCGCTAGGGCCACTCCCAATGAGTGATAATATCCGTGGTCAGCATCCCTTGTCAGGGGTTGAGGGACTAGTACCTAGTGCTCACAGGCACACCATAAACAGTACATATAATGTCCCACATTGCCACATAGAGTACATAGAAACAGGAACATCTCACCGTGCATGTTCCTTGATTCTCCAGTGTGGTCCCAGATCGCGGGTTCCAGCGGCGGGCATCCACTCAGCAAGGTGAACAAGCAAGAGGGGTAAAAGGGGCAGAGCAGTGCCAAAAAAGCGGAGGAGGCTCACGTATGAAAAATAAAAATATTTATTTGAATAACTGGATCATAACTGACCCCTCAGTAGGCAACGCAATGCACCTATGCGTTTCGGGCGACACGCCCTTTATCAAGGTGTAATTGCTACGCGTAGGCGCGTTGCTGCCTACTGAGGGGTCAGTTATGATCCAGTTATTCAAATACATATTTTTAATTTTCATATATGGTTCTCATTCTTGCTCCCCCCCAATGCTCAAAACACATTGTTCTCTCTCCCAGTCCCCCAGCGCCTTGCTTTGATTGTCCGCTTCCCAAGTGCTTCAACATTGACCTAATTCTTGTTGTAATATCTATTGGATTGCTCCCTTCTCCAGTGGTCCCACTCTATATCGTTCCCAGTACTAAGAAATCCATCGTCCCCCAATTATTCCTAATTGATTCTAGTGGGGAGATTCCCCCTTCCCTGTGCTTCCTAATCAGATTGTTTCCTTTCCAAGTGCCCATAAATCCATTGTTTCCTTCCCCATTGCTTCCAAAATCTGATTGTTCCCTTCCCAGTGCTCTCATACTTGACTACTTCTGTTACAAATGCTATCAAATAACCTCCCCATTACAAATGATTTCCCTATTAACTGTACCCTTTACCCCTACACAGATTGCCCCATCAATAACTGACACCTTCATCAACTATCCTCACTACAATTGCCCCTAACCCTTTCTGAACTACCACTATTCACCCAAACCTCACAAATCATTATCAGTCCCTCACCAATTATCCTATCCCTCATCCACCCCATAGCATGATCACCTTACTTGCTACTCATTCTCCTTCCACTTCACTCCCTCCCCTCCTCCTTCTGCCTTCCCTTACCCCACAAGACTCTGCCCCGTCCGTCCCTCCAATGCCAGCATCCTTCTCAATCCCTGTCCTCAGACACCCCAACCCTCGCCACAAGCCAACCTCCACTCACCATGCCAACCCCAGAAACCTCATATACCAACTCCTCTTACCTCCGCCCATCACCCCACACCTCAACCTCCCATTCTCCCTCTGGAACGCTAGATCCATCTGCAATAAGACCACCTTCCCCTCGATTACTTCCTACAAAACAATCTTGCATTTCTCACAATCACCGAAACATGGATCCATATCAAATTCACTTCCGCCCCCATTGCCCTCACATCTACGCAATCATACTTCAACGCCCCACCCCACGTCACACCGGCACTGTAGGAGTTGGCCTCCTTTTCTCCTCATTCTGGACACCTGCCCTCAAACCCCCTTACTTCCCTTCCCTACATTTTTCCTCCTTTGAATTCCATGCATGCTCTTTCTCTTTTCTCCTACCCATTACAATCATTGTCCCCTGGCTCACCCACACTATTTTTCAAATAGTTTGAAAAATTCTTCTTCCTCTCTTCACTCTCACCCTCTCCCAACCCCCTTGTCATCCTCTGTGACTTTAACCTTCACCTCGACAACCCCACCTCTGCCTCGCCATCATCCCCCTCATCTCCTTCTTTGGACTCTCACTGAATCTCCCCCCAACCCACATACACAGTGGCACCCTTGACCTTATCTTCACAGCAAGATGCCACACCGAGTCCCCCTTCACAATCCTTGTCCCACCTGCTGATCACCTTCTCTCCACTATCCTTTGCATCACCCTCCCTGCTCCTCCTCTCTCCTCACCCCCACCCAATCCCATCCTTCGCAGAAACCTCAAATCTATTGACCTATCCTCCCTGACCTCCACCTCCTCCACCTCATCACTCCTCCCCCCACTCACATAATTTTCATCTCTCCCACTGAACTTTGCCCTATTCACCCTCAACTCTGCATTATCCACCTCTCTCGATTCAATCGCACCACTGTGCATCCCACCACAAAGCCACCTCAACCACGGCTCACCTGCCAACTCAAAACACTCCACCTCTCCCTTCACGCAGCCGAGAGATCATGAAAATCTTTCCGCTCCACATCCTCACTTACCACTTTCCAATCACTCCTCTACACTAGAGGGGAGGACGGAGCCCTAGGAAGGATCCCTGATGACTCAGCCGCGTGACCGGAGTGACGTGGCAATCACGAGGAGACGAACGACGCTGGATGGTGACCACACTGAGGATCAACGAGGGACACCTGGTGATGAGTCTATTTAATGGGACATTTTGGACTTTTTACACAATGCCATTTACTCTTGAAAACGGCCAAGTGTGGCCGAAACGTCGATCAATTGGCAATACATTTGCAATAACAAAAATCTGTAGTGCCTTGCTTCTTCAACCTAACTATATTGATTTGGAATACAACACAGATCCCTGGAGCACCGGTAGTTGTATTGATTTTTTTTAGCTTTATAGATGTGCAGTATTTCCTATAATATATTGTAGACCCATCACCATGCCACCGATAAGACTAAATCCAGAGACCTGACCCCAACCCCTGCCCACCAACCAAGCAAGCGCTCAATGCACCTAACCCACAACCCGACAATAATGTCCCACCCCGCCTAAGTCCACCAACCCCAAGCAAGCGCTCAATGCACCTAACCCACAACCCGACAATAATGTTCCCACCCCTGCCCACCAACCAAGCAAGCGCTCAATGCACCTAACCCACAACCCGACAATAATGTTCCCACCCCCTGCCCACCAACCAAGCAAGCGCTCAATGCAACCTACCACCCAACCCAACCCGATCATAGTGTTCCTTCCCTATCCCACAACCAACCAAGCGACCCCTCACTGTGCACCTAACCCACAACCCGACAATAATGTTCCCACCCCCTACCCACCACAATGACATCTTAACAATTACTCTATCATCAAATCTATATGTAACTACGCCTTTGATTTACTAACTAACGTGCAGCGCCCTGGATAAGGGCATTATATAAATGTTGTTATAAATAATAACTCACACACACTGACACATATACTGTACACATACAGATGCACACAATAATAACACACACATAGAAGGAGTGGCCCAGTGAGTAAAAATACTGACAGGGGAGCCTGGTTCAATTCCCGGTGTTGGCTCCTTGTGACCTTGGGCAAGTCACCGTATCTCCCTGTACCTCAGCCACCAAAAACATAGATTGTAAGCTCCACGGGGCAGGGACTGTGTCTGCAAAATGTCTCTGTAAAGCGCAATGTAAAAACTAGCAGCGCAATACAAGAACCAACAATTATTATTATTACATATACACTGACATACATATAATACTTATACACAAAATAATAACACACACACACTGACATACATATACTATATACACACTGATATACGTATACAGAGATATACACATATACACACACAATAGTGCACACACGCACACGCACACACGCATACATATAATATACACACAATAATAACAAATACACACTGACATACATATACTATACACACACACAGAGATACACAATAATAAAACACACTGAAAAACATACAATAAACATATACATAAACACTGACATGCATATACTGTACACACACAGAGATTCAAACACAGACACACTGATATGCATATAATATACACATATACTTATACACACAATAATAACATGCACAATAATATCACACACACACTGATATACAGGTAGCCAGGTCCCCTTGATTCCCTGCTTACCTCCGCTCTGGGCGGGGGAACTGCCGGCTAGGCAGGTAGGTTGCAGAGGGATGCGGGCGGTGCAAGGAGCGCTCTGGAGGCTCCGCGGCTGCCCCAATGCACAGGGCGCCACCATTTTGTCATTGCGCATGCGCAGTACAGTAGGAGGGTTGCTGCAGCCATTACGAGGGCCGGTTGCATGCAGAGTGGCAGGTAGAAGCAGTGGCCATGTTCTGTTAGGATCCGCAGGGGAACTACAGTTCCCAGCAGCCACTGTGGCTGCAGGCACATGGGTGCAGAACAGCCAATAGGGCTGCGAGGATTCCCCTGACAGAGATACATTTGGCGCACTGGCAGCCACGCTTCAGTCGGGAGCTGGACAGATGAGGGTAAGGTAGTGTCTCAGGCGCCAGTGGTCCTGAGACTAGGCCTACAGTCCGCCTTCAGGCCCCGACTCACCAGTAGTTTGTGGGTGCTTCAGGGAATGCCCCTCAGATAGGGACACATTCTCCATTAGCCCAATACTCTCAGGGACACAGCAAAGAGACGTGCAGTGACGTGCGGTCTGTGGTCTGTGACCAGACCACCACCGCAAGTGAGACACTATCAAAGGTTGAGACACTCCAACGCGGAGTTACCCCACGTGGAGCGGACATCTTCGTTGGACAATTGGGTCCTGTCATTATCTGCGGTACTGTCACGGGAGACTCCTGTGGCGGGTATGGATCTCGGTGCCGGAACAGCACAAGCGTAGTAGGGGTCACAAGCACGGGGTCCGAGGCAGCGGCAGGTAGCGAAGTCAGGTACAAGCAGAGGTCCGAAGCAGGCGGCAGGTAGCGAAGTCAGGAAACAAGCAGAGGTCCGAGGCAGGCGGCAAGTAGCGAAGTCAGGTAACAAGCAGAGGTCGGCAACGAGGAGACTGGAACAGGACAGGGGAGCAGGGACAGGTCTGGGGGCAGGGACTGAGAACAGGAACAAACAGGGACAAGCCAGATTACCAGCAAGGGTTTTACTGTGAACAGACTTCTATAATACAGGTACAGGTACAGAAACAGATCAGGAATCAGAGGCATGTGCATTAGGAGTCTGACTTGAAGCAAAGGCAATTGAACCAACCAGGAAGCAGAAGCTATAAAGGACAGAGACAGGAGCAACAAGAAGACAGACAGGCAGACAGAGGCACCCAGAAGAAACAGAAGACAGCAGCACACCCAGTGGACAAAGAAGAACTATGGCTAAGCAGGAGGTCTAGGCGATCCTGACAGGTACTGTGGACATTAACTCACTAGCGCCGGGGATATAGCTTTTTGTGTATATATAAAAAAATACACAATTAAATAAAATACAATACAAATGTTTCTCACCCTTGACAGGATGAAGGCTTTCATCCTCCTCATCCAACTGTGGCACCAACAACTCTTGACCCACGAAACAATGATCTTCATCTTGAAGAACAGCATGATGTGCAAAAGTCCACAATCCTCAGTTCCTTGAAGAGAAGTCCCTGGGACATTTAAGAGTGCTGAAGAGACCTGCCTACTGAAAGGAACGCATATGCGTTCTATTAAATTATTGTGCATGCGTGCAGGATCGACAACAGAAAAAGATACCAAGAAGGCAGTTGTTCCCTTGATTATACAATAGTGATGTTCTGTGTCACTGGTTGATACAGTAAGAAGATTTTCAAGTGGAAAACTGTCAAAACAAGGATGAAAACTGTAGTATCAATATATTAATGCATTAAATCAACAACATTACATACTACAATGCGCACCCAAACAACTCTAATTCTTAACTGCAGGGTGTCACCCGCCCCCCCCTCCCTAACTAACAATGGAATGTAATTTCTTTAATTTCATTATTTTCCATGTTTCATCACTAATTACTCCAGCCCAAAGACCTTAATAATTCATTTATTATGTCTTTCACTTTCTTGAGTTCTACAGCTGTATATTTATACTGCTTCCAAAGAGAATTTAAAACGACATGCTTCAAATTCTTACGAATAGGCTGATTCCCAGGGGAGCCATCGGAATTCTCTTTCTTGCCAAGTTGGCATATACTGTAGCTCGAACGGCACATGGTACTGGAATATTAACTGGGAAAATCTATGTGGTCATCCCCTAATTTGTGTAGCATACAGTATCTCTCCACGGTTTCCCTTGGTATTATGGACAAAGGGATGCCAAATAAAGGATCCCCATTGATAGGAATACATCTCCATGGGTCAATTACCACAGGTGTGCTTTGAAAAATAGCAACAGATAACACACATATACTCATAGAAGGAGACACTGCAAAGTAAATTAAGTAAATCAAAATTGATGTATTTACTCAAAATATAAAGATACTATACCAAGTGAATCTGTACAAATAATGAGTTCATAGAAATAACAAAGGCTATGAAAATGAAAGCAATAAATACTTAGCTTGGGCTCATATAGGTCGCCTGCAGGGCAAAACAGCAAGGTCAATAGAAAAATATATATTGGTAAAAGGGGTGGATCACACTGGGGGGAGCAAATCAAAATGGAAAGGAGAAACCATCTATCCACAAGTGCATAGACCATCCATGCATTTCTCAATAAGGTCCATTCTCTTGAATATGAGGTCCATTTTCCCCCCCAAGTGAGTCCATTCTCTAGTCCTGCTCAGATAGCTGTGCACAGGTCTGCTCACAGGTTTTCATGGCATGTCATCCTCATTTTCAATCCAAAAAACATTTAACAACACTATGCTATCTCTGAACAAGGCACCAGTTCATACAGTTGTGGTGAGCGCATGGAGATAAGAGGAACAAAATACAAGTGCAGGGTAAATATTAAACCCACTAGGCGTAAATCATGCAAATTTACATGTGGGAAGGACAGGGTGATAAACTAATAAACACAGCTGATGCCAGCTCTACTCACACGGGCAAGTGTGAGCCAATCCCATCAGGGTTTCTTTCAGTTCGTCCCCTTTTCTCCCATATGAAGTCTGCTTAAGGAGATTAGATGGTATCCAGGAACAGTTTGTAGAGGGTACTCCCTCTGGTTAGGCTCCAAATAGGGGCGAAAACACGCTCGTATGAGAAAATATATATTTATTGTAACAAAAGGTAAGTATACAAGAAAGGACCTGACGAAGCGAGAGACCACTCGCGAAACGCGTACAGTAGCCCTGTGTCGGCATAGCTGCTTTTCTTTTTTGGATCACAGAAGGCCACCGTAGTTCCTGAGGGAAAAGCTCTGTCACAGGCCCTGCGACTGGACGCGGCAACCGGGGGATCCCTGTACGAGCTGACGCAAAGGAGACGGATGCTGGAAGTGTTTTTATTCACATGTAAGTCTTGTATACTTACCTTTTGTTACAATAGATCGCAATAATCTCCTACATTTCTCGAGTTTCCATCCCCCGGGTACTACAATGGGTTTACCCTATAGCCAGTTTCTACGTGCTAAACGTATTATTAGCACTCCATCTAGAATTATGGAGGGGATGGATAAAATAGAGAACAAGTTCCTAACGAGAGGGTACCCGAGGAAATTGTTCTCCAATCAATGCAATAAGGTGGAGAACTGGGCCCCAACGGGACCCGTGGCATCTGAGAAAAAGAAATTCTCTGTCCCGTTTGTGTCAACATACAATACAAACAGTGGAATATAATTCATCGACACTGGCCACTACTCAATAGTGATCCCCTCATAGCACCCATCTTTAGTGATCCACCACTATTCTCGTATAAAAGAGGAAAGAATCTGCGGGACCATTTGGTCAGGACGGATATAGGTGGTAAAAGTACCGAGCAGATGTTCCTGGGTACCCCCAAGCTGGGATGCTTTAGATGCTATAGTTTCAGTCAATGCAACAGCATAGTGGAAGGTGCCACGTTCAAACACCCTCTTTCTGGTAAATCCTATATGATTAAAGATTTTTACACGGGTCTGTCTAAAAACGTGATATGATCCAAAATATGCAAAATAATGCACAAAGTAAAAAATGAATTTATTGTCAATCAGACATAACAAACAAGGAGGTAAAGACCCTCCAACGCGTTTCACACAACAAGGCACCTTGTTATGTGAAACGCATTGGAGGGTCTTTACCGCCTTGTTTGTTATGTCTGATTGACAGTAAATTCATTTTTTACTTTTGATACACCTGTGTCCTTGGGCAGTGCGCTGCTTTGTGCATTATTTTGCATATTTTGGATCGTTTGGAACTCAACCAGCAGCTGGACACGCCCCCAGATATCCAGTGGGCTCTACGAGTGGGTAAGATCTTCAAAGATGTACTGTTTTAATATTGATCCTCATTACTACAACCTGGGTTGAATGCTGGACTTTATGATATTTATTTCCAATGAGGTACAGCGAAGTGTGTTATACATATTTTTTCTGTTGCCTTCAGGAGATTCATGCTGTCAGTGGCTTTAGTCACTCACCCACTCTACCTCTGAGTCTTCACTGTTTCTACATGATTGATGAACACATATAATATTCCAGGACTGTTGGAGCACCCATCACACCTCTATTAAATGTGATATATTTGATTAAATGTCCATGTGGCATAGGTTATGTGGGGGAGACCACACAGAGGGTGAAGGATAGGATTGGACAGCACAAGGCGGCCATTCACAGGTGTGGCCCGGAAGCCCCGGTGGCACATCATTTCACACAGGCTGGGCATAGTGTGAGTCAATTAAGGTACCTGGTGATCAATGGTATGAGAATGGGCCGCCATGGCGCAACCTGCAGAAATCACTTTATCAAAAAGAATCCAGATGGATTAGAACACTTGGCACTATGATTCCATCGGGCATGAATAAGAACTAAAATATGAGCTGTTACTTGTAAGACAGCGGTGCCTTGATACCCTACTCCTGTGATGATTGTGTGAAATAGCCCTGTCTCTAATTAGCCTCGACATATCTTGTACCTACCTGTCTCTATTGCTCTTACCCTTGAGGTATGTGGCTGTTGGGACAGGGTCTGCTGCTGGCTGCCTGTGCGGGGTGATCCGTCCTCCACCTGAAGGTTGGTTCCCCCCACCTCTGACCTGGCCCCCCCGTTTAGTTTCTTCTAATATGCCATATTTTGCCATGTTTACTTTAACCTTTTTATTTATTTCAATGAAGATAATATAAGATAGTGACTTATGGCCAGTTCAGAAATTTCAATTAGGGCCTATGAACAAGAAGACAGACAGACAGAGGAACCCAGAGTACAACAGAAGGCAGCAGCACACCCAGTGGACAAGGAAGCTATGGCTAGGCAGGAGGTCTAGGCGACCCTGACATTACTCCCCCCTCTCGAGAGCATTCTCCGGACGATCCTCCAGGCTCTTCCCGGAGGCCTTGATGAAAAGTGGACTCAAGGTGACCCACCTCTGGTGGTTTGTCAGCGGGCAGAGGGTACTCCACAGGTACATTGGTTGCTGCAAGGAACCTCCGAATGGGTGCGTTCAACCAAAAAGCAGGGGCAGAGACATCAGGAATGTGGGCATCAAGGACGGCTGCAGCTTTTCCACATGAGTCATTGGGGACACAGAGTTCGCTCTCCATGGTCTCCTCTTGCGACTGCCGTTTCGTGGCATCACCCAATGAAAAACCAGCTATTCGAGTTTTCAGCTCTTGAAGCTGTCCTTCTTAAGCCTGTCAATTTCCTTCATAGAGATTTCCAGGAATTTGTTAATTTTAGAAGCGAGGCGCCGATTCTCAGCAGCATCAGTATATGCCTTCTCCAGCTCACCTGAAATGACATCCAGGTCACTCTCCAACTGCTCTTTTTCTTTCTCCTGGAGAACACACTTAGCAATTGCTGAGGATAGACAGCTTTGTAGTGCAGAATTGGCTTCTTGCTCCTTATCTAAACGTCCATAAAGACAATCAATCGCTTTCTGTGCAGCTTGAAGCGTCTGAGTAGGGGCATCTTTCTTCTCTTCCACTATTCTTGGGATACGTCTGTGAGTTGCCTTAAGCTGCAGCATATCTCTTTCATCAAATGCAGACTCTGAGGTTAAATTTTCATTCTTAATTCCTTCTGCAACTTCCACAGAAATGCCTCCCTTCTTTTTCTTCTTCCTTGCTTTGAGAAGTTCTGAAGAATCAGTGGTACTGTGTTCACATTTACTGCTCAAGACTGTTTGAGTGGGAGCCATAATGCCAGACATGGGGAAACCACACTTCCCAAGAAACCAGTAAAGAGGAAATGTGTTTTTAAAACAGAAGCATTAGAATGAACAACAGGAATATTAGACACAGAGAGACACAAGATAGGAGAGCTGACACTTTGAGACTTTAGCACCAGTCACAGAGATTTATAAATGCAAGGAAAAAACATAGACAGAGAAACCTGTAGTTATATCTGAAACTTTAGAAATCAGGCGTAGGGATATCATACAGACAGAGAGAACCTGCAGTTACATCTGAATCTTTATTCATCAGGCGTAGGGATATCATATAGACAAAGAAAACCTGCAGTTGAATCTGAAACTTTAGATATCAGGCATAGAAATATCATAGACAGCAGGAAACTAATACAGAGAAAACTTGTAGTTAGATCTGAAACTTTTGACATCGGACATAGGAATATCAGACAGAGAACCCTGCAGTCAAATCTGAAACCTTTGATATCAGGCGTAGGGATATCATATGTTGCAGAGAAACAAACTTTAGGGGAACTTGCAGGTAAACCTGAAACCTTAGAACCAATCATATGAAAAACTACAGATTGCAGTGATTTTTCGTGCATGCAGTAACAAAATAATGGAAGCACTCTTGTCTTTTGAAATGGGAACCCTGTGAACAGCAGTGGTCCAACCAGGGATGCAGAGAAATGTCCAGGAAATGAAAAGTCAGAGTCTAAAAAGGTTGCAACAGGTACTGCAAGGGTTAACCCAGGCACTGCACAAAACGAAAAATCTCAAAGAAAGCTGCAATAGTCTCTGCAGCAACAGTTCTAGTCTCAGAAAAAATGTTTTTTCGTTATGAACGCAATAATTCTTGCAGAACACTTAGCAGCAACAACAAAAAAAACCTTTCAAAATCCCAACTTGGATTTCCAAAAAAAGAAACGAAAGTACTTATCTTCAACCATGCGGATGTGGTCTGCTGCAGCAGGCAGGAAAGGGTGCAGGCAGAAGAAGAATCTGTTCCAGCGAGATCCAGAAGTGGCCTTTGCTTTCTGTCACGGGAGACTCCTGTGGCGGGTAGGATCTCGGTGGCCGGAACAGCACGAGCGTAGCAGAGGTCACAAGCAGGGGTCCGAGGCAGGCGGCAGGCAGTGAAGTCAGGTAACAAGCAGGGGTCCGAGGCAGGCGGCAGGTAGCGAAGTCAGGCAACAAGCAGAGGTCGGCAACGAGGAGACTGGAACAGGACAGGCGGGGCAGGACAGGGACTGAGAACAGGGAGCAGGGACTGAGACCGGAGAGCAGGAACAAACAGGGACAAGCCAGATTACTAGCAAGGGCTTTTAGCTTTTACGGTGAACAGCGATAATACAGGTTACCAGGAAACCATTAAACAGAATCAGGACAAAGACACAGCATGTGCATAGGAGTCTGACTAGAGCAAAGCAAACAAGACAAAAGACAGAAGCAAAGCTAAGCTATACAGGCACGAGACCAGGCAAAGAACAAGAAAGACAGACAGACAGAGGAACCCCGAGTTATCAACAGGAAGTGCAACAGAACACCCAGTGGGACAGGGAAGCTATGGCGAGACAGAGGTCTAGGCGGAACCCTGGACACTCGATTTATGGTCTAATTTCAGTAGTAGTCCAGTTTGTTGGATGTATTGGGTTCATCTGTGCATAAGTTTACACTGTATGGATTCGATAATGGGCAATCCCTCAGGTACTTGTAACAATTCCTAATTGCAGATGTGTTGTGCATAAATGCATATGCAATATCAGGTATAATATATGTCTCAGTTAACTGTTTTACAGTGGTACAGCTACTTTGCCTTGTTCAATAATGAGATACATTGATCATTTGTCAGGCTTCTCTGCTATAGGCAACATGTTTTAGATGACCGTCCGTTCTTGAAGATTTTTTTTTAATTAGGTACTTTTCCCCAATGTGCTCATAAGCTTGAGTGTGCATGATTTCTTATGATCTTCTCTCTGATCTTTATTTCAGTCCCTACTTTACTATAGGATGGTGCAGGAGAACGTTGTGTGCTGGTTTCATGATTTTTGAAAGTGTTATGTGTGTCTTAGAGATGTGTTGAATAAAAAAATGTGATAATCCTTTATTTCATATCTATTTTCATGGGTTCTTTTTTCTTTGGCTCTTTCTATATGATTTTTCCCATGGCCGCCGCCAAAACCTTGAGTATCTTTGTACAGGGATTTTGTGGACTGCTAGATTTCCATTTACTGTTTATGCAGTGGTTGATTGTGGTGTATGCTTTGTGTTGTGTCGTGTGTGTGTGTGTGTAGTGTTGTGTGTTCTGTGTGTTGTGTGTGGTGTTGTGTGGGTGTGTGTGTGTGTGTGTGTGGTGTGTGGGTGTGTGTGTGTGTGTGTGTGTGCTGTGTGTGTGTGTGTGTGTGTGTGTGTGTTGTATATATTAGCATATCCCAGAATCCCTTGTTGCAGTGAAGCACTGTTGCTGGGTGATAATGTGAGACGGCAGGTTGCAGGACCGCTAAAGAATGCAAAGAGCATACAGAATATTTCCATTTGATATTTATGTTTGCGGTGGAGGCGTTTCACCACACTATTTAAGTATTGGTGGATAAAAAAAAGTGACAAAAAACTTTTTTTTGGAATTTATTCCATTTTTAAAGAGAGGCGTGGCATAGGTACGGGGCTAGGGCGAGTAGATTTTTGGGTTCAGCAGAGTAGAGTGTTTGGGGTATTTTTCAAGCACTGATATTCTGTAGGCCGACGAGTATTCTCAAAACAAATCTGGGCAATCACAAACAAGACACCGGTACATGTGCCCCTGGTACATGTGGCGAGTTATCATGCGGCCACATTCTGAGACAGACTAATGGCCATTGGTGGCGATAACGCAGGCAAGTCCTATAATACAGGTACAGGTACAGGTACAGAAACAGATCAGGAATCAGAGGCATGTGCATAGGAGTCTGACTTCAAGCAAAGGCAAAGGAAACAGACAGGAAGCAGAAGCTATAAAGGACAGAGACAGGAGCAACAAGAAGACAGACAGGCAGACAGAGGAACCCAGAGCCAACAGAAGGCAGCAGCACACCCAGTGGACAAGGAAGCTATGGCTAGGCAGGAGGTCTAGGCAACCCTGACAGGTACCCAGGTATCAATCTCAACACGTGCACCAATGGCCACACACACATTCTGTGGGTAGCACTACCGCACACTTTGGGGTGGGATCAGCTCTGTGGACACCGAGTGGTTAGCCCAGGGCACCACAGTATTTTGGGGGAACCTCACCAGGTTGTGGACAAGGTGGTGATTGGACAGTGGGGCATTGCGAGGGTAAGGCCATGCGAAGCCTGTAAGGTTTTGTGTGAAAAAATAGGTGCAAAACCAGCGCTTATGCAAACAAATAATATAAAAGCAACCTTAGATACAGTGTCTAATTGGTAGTCCTGGAGCTGCCTAAAGAGATTGTTCTGGTATCTTTCACCCAGACTTGGAATTGTAGAAAAAAGCAACCTCCTCTGGCGCTGAGGAAAGGATATGGAGTGGATAGAGGACGCAATTCTTCTTTTCACCAATGACCTCAGGAGAAAAGAGAAAGACAAAACATGCAGAATGCCTGCAATGGTGCATTACCCAGGGATATAGATGAACAAGAGCAATTTATTACAATGTAAAAATAACCATTAAAAATGCAATGT
>WSYH01007117.1:4903-15882 GCA_036426205.1 Ascaphus truei | reverse complement strand
GTTGGAAGATCTATTGGTCTAGTGCTGAGGCACTCATATATTTTATGTATAACATTGCATTTTTAATGGTTATTTTTACATTGTAATAAATTGCTCTTGTTCATCTATATCCCTGGGTAATGCACCATTGCAGGCATTCTGCATGTTTTGTCTTTCTCTTTTCTCCTGAGGTCATTGGTGAAAAGAAGAATTGCGTCCTCTATCCACTCCATATCCTTTCCTCAGCGCCAGAGGCTGTAAGGTTTTGTGTTACCAGTAAAGATCAGTTATTATATCACTGAGTGTGTAATTATTCCTTAGTGTGTGTTCCTGGGAAGGGGCTATCCAATTGCCCTTGGATCCCTCCCAGGTGGAGGCGCTGTCACCAGACAGAATCGGGTACACCCCAGGCTCCCTGCAGCGGAGGATCAGGCCTCCTGTGAGCAATCATGTAACGCACCACACGTAGTTTTCCTAGACACGGTGGGAAAGGGGCTACATACATATACTATACCCATATACAGATACACAAAATAATAACACACATACAGATACACACGGACGTACATATAGAGATAAACACAATAATGACACACACCACCATTCATAGACATGTACACATTGATACACACACACATTCATTTAGAAGGGCTTATGTGATGCTGCCTTCCCTTCCCTGCTTCCCTCTCTCTCCCCTCTCCTCCACTGCCTGCCTCTCTTCCCCCCCCCATTTCTCGCTCTCTCTACCCCCTCTCTGTGTCTCCCCCCTCTCTCTCCCCTCTCCGTGTCTCCCCCTGTCTCTCCTCCACTCCTGCCTCTCTTCCCCTCCAACTCTCTCTCTGTCTCCCCCTCTCCCACTCCATGTCCCCCCCTGTCTCTCCTCCCCTGCCTGCTTCTCTCCCTCCCACCTCTCCCCCCACTATCCATGTTCTCCCCCTGTTTGTGATCTCCTTCCCTGCCTGCCTCTCCCCCTCTCTCTCCCTCCCCCTCTCCCTCCGTGTCTCCCTCTGTCTCCCCCTCTTCACTCCTCCCCAGCCTGCCACTCTCCCTGTCTCCCCCTCTCCCTTCTCCCACTGTCTCCCCGTGCTTGTCTCTCCTCCCCTGTCTGCTTGTCTCCCTCCCCCTCTCTCCCTGTCTCCCCCATCTCCCTCTCCATGTCTCCCCCTGCTTGTGTCTCCTCCCCTGCCTGCTTCTCCCCCCTCTCTCCCTGTCTCCCCCTGCTTGTGTCTCCTCCCCTGCCTGCCTGTCTCCCCCCCCCTCTCTCTCTGTCTCCCCCGATCTCCCTGTGTCACCCTCTGTCTCCCCCTCTTCTCTCCTCCCCAGCCTGCAACTCTCCCTGTCTCCCCCCTATCCCTCCTCCCACTGTCTCCCCCTGCTTGTCTCTCCTCCCCTGCCTGCCTCTCTCCCCCCTCTCCGTGTCTCCCCCTGTCTCCCCCTCTTCTCTGCATGTCTCTCCTCCCCTGCCTCTCTCGCTCCCTCTCTCCCCCTCCTCCGTCTTCCTGTTTTCTCTCGCTCCCTGTTTCTCAGACGCCGCTGCCAGCACTTTGGGACAACGCTCTTATCCGGAAAAGTCTCTTCCTAAAACTCCGGGCACTATATTACTGTCTCTCTCTCTCTCTCTCTCTCTGTCTGTCTCCTTCTCTCTTTTTAACTCTAACTCTTTCTTTTAAATCTATTCATCCCTGTCATTTTTCACATTCCTTCCTCTCCTTTTTTCTCTTCTCCCCTCTCCTGTCTGTCTCTAGACTTTCCCTCTTTGTATTCTCTGTCTCTCTCTCTCTGTCTCTCTGTCTCTCTCTCTGTATACATACTGTATATATATATATATATATTTATATCTTAGCGTTCCTGTCTGTAATAGTCTCCTATCGGAGAGACAGGCACACTCACATACAAAGAATCACACGTACATATATCTACGCACTCAGAAGCACAGTAACACACACATACACATAGTCACAACTATACACACACTGATACACGTTCACACACACTTATACACAAATTCAGACACAGAGTTAGTTACAGCACATAAATTGACACAACTACACACACACATTAATACACACAAATGTAGGTAGCATCACACAGAGACAGATACACACATAGACACAACCACAGAGACCCATGTACTCATAAGCACACACACTTGAATCCAGGAGGTAAACACAGAACTTGATACACCTGCACACACACAAAGTGTCACACATATACTGTACAGACACACTAACACACAGTGTCACACATATACGGACACACACTCAGACAGTGTCACACATACAGACCGCAACACAGACACATATGCAAACACTCTGAAGCACACACACTGACAGACACACAGAGTGTAAGACCCGCAGCGTGACACATACACAAAGACAGACAGTCACGCACAGTGACACATATACAAAGTCATATACACACACAAAGACATAGTCACAAACACAGCAACTCACACTCAGACACACAGTGACACACACACACACATATAACGTCAGTCACAGAAAGTGTCACACAAACACATAGCAACACACACATACAGAGGAGGGGGGTGTAATTGCCCAGGACAATGCCCCCTACGAGCTGCCTCCCCTTTCTTCCTCTCCTCTTCCTCTGCTTGGGGACACTGCCCTGTCACCCCTCGCCCTCTGTGACACGTGAGCGCTTCAAGGTGGTATTTGCCCCAGTGGTGTGTAAAAGGACATGTCACAAGGGCTATTGTCACGATGTCTGCAAACCGGGGAGCAATATGACGCTGATCGCAGAAAACGGGGGCTCAGCAGACACCCTGACAGGGTCAGGATTCAGAGTGGGTGAGTAGGTGACACAGACAGAAGGGAGCTATGTGTCTGTCCCTCCCCCCACAGGGTGACACAGTGACACAGACAGAAGGGAGCTATGAGCCTGTCCCTCCCCCCGCAGGGTGACACAGTGACACAGACAGAAGGGAGCTATGAGTCTGTCCCTCCCCCCGCAGGGTGACACAGTGACACTGACAGAAGGGAGCTATGAGTCTGTCCCCATCCCCCTGCAGGGTGCCACAGTGACACAGACAGAAGGAAGCTATGGACTGTCCCTCCCCCCGCATTGGGACAGCCATGAACAGAAGGAGTGCTTGAGTCTTTCCCTCCCCCCCATGGGACACAGTGATCATGACAGAGGAGCTATGAGCCTTCCCTCCCCCCGCAGGGTGACACAGTGACACGACACGAAGGGAGCCTATGAGTCTGTCCCCTCCCCCCCGCAGGGTGACACGTGACAACCAACAGAAGGGAGCTATGAGTCTGTCCCATCCCCCGCAGGGTGACACAGTGACAAGACAGAACGGGTGCTATGAGTCTTCCCTCCCCCCCCCGCAGGTGACACAGACAGAAAGAGCTATGAGTCTGTCCCTCCCCCCGCATGGGGACCAGCCTGACACATACAGAAGGGAGCTATTAGTCTGTCCCTCCCCCCGCACGCGGGTGACTCAGCACGAACGGGAGCTATGAGTCTGTCCCTCCCCCCCCAGGGTGACCACAGGTAAACAACAGAAGGAGCTATGAGTCGTGTCCCTCCCCCGCAGGGTGACACGTGACCAGACAGAAGGGTGCTATGATTCTGTCCCCCCCCCCGCAGGGTGACACAACAGAAAGAGCTATGAGTCTGTCCCTCCCCCCGCAGGGTGACACAGTGACACAGACAGAAGGAGCTATGAGTCTGTCCCTCCCCCCGCAGGGTGACCAGTGACACAAGAAAGGAGCTCATGAGTCTGTTCCCTCCCCCCCCGCGGTGACACAGTGACACCGACAGAGAGGAGCTATGAGTCCTGTCCCTCCCGCCGCAGGGTGACACAGTGACACAACAGACGGGAGCTATGGTCTGCCCCTCCCCCTGCTAGGGTGCAGACACGTGCACACGACAGAAGGACGCTATGAGGCTGTCCATCCTCCTCTCCCCGCAGGGGACCAAGCAGACGGGATAGAGGTGCTGTCATCCCTTCCCCCCGCGCATCTGGGACACGTGACATAGACAGAGGGGGAGCTATGAGCCTCGTCCCCCCCCCCCAGGGTGACACAGTGACACAGACAGCAGCATGGTGCTCCCCAGGGACAGCAGTGAAAAGCGGCTAGGTCGCCTCCCCCGCAGCGGCTAGACCCAATCAGTACACCAGACACAGCAAGGGTAGCTATGGAGTTGTTCCTTCCCCCCCCCCGATGGTGACACCTGAGCATAGAACAGATGGACTATGAAGTACTGTCCCTCCCCCCACAGGGTATGACAACAGTGACACATGCAGAAGGGAGCTATGAGTCCTGTCCCTCCCCCCCGCAGGGTGACACAGTGAAACAGACAGAAGGGAGCTATGAGTCTGTCCCTCCCCCGCAGGGTGACACAGTGACACAGGCAGAAGGGAGCTATGAGTCTGTCCTTCCCCCTGCAGGGTGACACAGGGACAGAGACAGAAGGGCGCTATGAGTTTGTCCCTCCCCCCGCAGGGTGACACAGTGACACAGACAGTAGGGAGCTACAGTATGAATCTGTCCATCCCCCTGCATGGGAACACAGACGTATAACTGCCTGTACTCTCTCCTCCTGCAGTGGTTTGCCCCTTGCCCTGTATGAACGGGGGTCAATGCTCATCACACAATCACTGCATCTGCCCCCCAGACTTTACGGGGCGCTTCTGCCAGCTGCCTGCGATGGCAGGAGGAGGAGGGGGGATTCGGGGGGCAGTAGAGGTAGGAGAAGGGGAGGGGGGTGACCTAGCATCGGGGAAGCATGCTGTCTACGCTGTGCAGGTCATCGCCGGAGAAGAGGAATCAGAGGGCAGGGGGGCGAAGATCAGCCAATCGTCTCTCACCGTCCCACTGGGACCCGGGCACAGCTCTGATGAAGGTATCTATATATCCATTTAACTATCCAGCTATATGTCTGTCTATATATTCATCTTTCCATCTATGTACCTATCCATTCATCTGTCTTTCTATCCATTAATCTATCTGTCCATTTATCTACCCATCCATCCATCCAACTATGCATCCATCTATCTATCTATCTATCTATCTATCTATCTATCTATCTATCTATCTATCTATCGATCTCGGTCGCTGTCTTTCTTTCTTTCTCTTTCATTCTCTCTTTCACTCTTCCTCTCCCTCTCTCCCCAGTCCAAGTTCTCCCTCCTCTCCTCAACGTCCGGGTCCATCACCCACCCAATGCCTCCATCCAGGTCCATCGCATCGAGGGTCTGGGGCCCGAGGGGGCGACAGGGGGGGGCGGGCAGCACCTCCTGCCCCACCCCGAGGGCAACAAGGCCCCGTCTTCCCGCCCCCTGACCTACAAACCTTTAGGACGTTGCTTTCAGGACACACTACCCAAGCAAGCTGTGAGTGGCGTCGTCAGCTCAACATGACTTGTTGTGAGATGTGTGTGCGGCTGTGTTGAGATTGGCTGATGATAAAGCTAGATGAGTTGTGTAGTTGTGTGTCTGTGTGTGGAATCTGCAGACTCCTTAGGTTTGAGTGCTGTAGTTATGTATATCTGATTATTAGTATCATTTACATATAGGTCGCCAACATGCTCCGCAGTATGTGACAACCATGCAGATAGGCATTATATCAACCGCACAACATAGAACACTGATACAATATAATACACTGTCGCATCCTGGCACAAATTGTGAAGAGGTCCCTGCCCCAATGAGGTTACAATCTCAAAGAAAAGGGGAGACATAAATTGTAGTGGGGTTAGCAAAGGGATGTACATTATATTAGGTCACAGGTTCAGTAACTGATATTGGAGTCAAAGTGGAAGGAAAGAGGGTGTTCGGATGGAGTTGTATGGGCAGCTGTGAATAAGGGAGTTTTGGATATTACCCATAATTTATCGGGTTTACAAGAGATTCAGTGGTCAGACAACAATGAGATTACAGAGGGGGGGGGATTAAGGGAGAGGGGGCCCCAATGGTCCTTGGGGCAGATCAGTGGTACAGTTGCATATTGGTACATTGATTTGAAGTGACAGATATATAGTTACATATTTACATTTAAATACCAGTGGGTCTGGGGCATTCTACTCCAGACAGGTGAGTGACCTAGAAGTACCAGCAAGCCCTGACCCTGGGGGCCTGGTCAGAGGCCGTCGCCTACCCTGTGCAGGGGGAAAGGTGGTGTGGTCGGGCCGCTGCAGCTCCATAGGGGGCTAGAGTTAAACTGAGGAGCCGTCCAATGTTTGGGCAGCTTAGCCTCAGATGCTACGATATATTAACCACGGCAGCCACACCCTCTGGAACTTGGAGCAGGAGTCTCTCAGGAAGCTCGTCATATTGGAGGGAGGTTTTCAATGTGTGGAGGGAGGGGGTTAGTCTGATGGCGTGGGGCAGGGAATTCAAAATAGGAGCAGCCTGACCAAAGTCTTGGAAGCGGGAAAGGGAGGTTGTTACGAGGCTTAGATGATGTGCAGCTTGGAGTGTGCGTGTAGGAGTGTCGTTACAAATGAGATTGGAGATGTATGGAGGAGCTGGAGAGCTCTAAATATGAGGGCTAGACTATCGAACTTAATTATCTACAATATGTAGAGCCAGTGTATGGACTTTATATAAAGGACAGGAGGTAGAGGAGGAGCAGTGAGTGAGGTAAATGAGTCTGGTATTAGCATTGAGTACTGATTGTAGTAGGGAGACACGATGGAGTGGGAGGCCAGTTAGGAGGAGATGACACTAGCCTAGGTGGGACACTATGAGACTGCGGTTCGGAAAGGGCAGATTCTGGCTGAGATGGAAGTGGCTGGATTTGGTGAGGGACTGAATGTGAGGAATGAAAGAGAGAGAGAAATCCTAGTTCCTAGGCAGCAGGCTTGAGATACGGGTTGGATGGTGGTGTCATTAATAGTAAATTAGAAGTTTGGAAAATGGGAGAAGTTGGAAGGTGGGAGAATAAAGAGATCCGTTTTGCACTTGTAGTTTGAGTTTCATCCAGGATGAAATGGCTGCCAGACAGTGATACGAGATAGGAGAGAGGAGGAGAGAAAAGGTATCATTGGTTATCCTCTGCATATAGACGATTTTGCAAACCAGGTTTATACGTTTTGCAAGAAGAACATCTTTGTTGTGTAGCTGTGGGATGTGTAGTGTCGCACAACAGAGCTTTGCAGGAACCCACCAGAGAGTGGAAAAAGAGAGGATGAGGTGGCAGGAAGGAGTGGATGGACAACCAGGAAAGACCAGTGTATAGGGAGTGGTATTAGCAGCGGGATGTTAGGGTGTATAGGGAGAGGTATTAGCAGCGGGATGTTAGGATGTATAGGGAGAGGTATTAGCAGCGGGATGTTAGGGTGTATAGGGAGAGGTATTAGCAGCGGGATGTTAGGATGTATAGGGAGAGGTATTAGCAGCGGGATGTTAGGGTGTATGGGGAGAGGTATTAGCCGTGGGATGTTAGGGTGTATAGGGAAGAGGTATTAGCAGCAGGATGTTAGGGTGTATAGGGAGAGGTATTAGCAGCAGGGCGTTGGGGTGTATAGGGTTAATATGTGCAACTTAGAGGCGAGAAGGGGGAGGGGGATATGATAGAAACTATTACATATATAAAGGGTTAATATGTACAGGAGCGAAGCATATTTCAGAAAGGGAAAAGAGCTAGAAGAAGAGGTGGCTCTTAGAAGCTGGAGAGTGGCCTCTAAGGGTAAATGTGAGCAAGTGCTTCTTCCCGGAAAGATTGGTGGAATCCCAACAAATAAAACATGCTTGGGATAGACATAAAGCCAAATCCGAAACATGAGGATGTACAGTAATAGCCTCTGAGGCTTCACAGCAGATAGAAATCGGGTCGGGCAAATGGTTCTTTCCTGCCGTCACACTGTAGGTTTCTATGAAGTTCAACATGCGGCTGCATACGTGTTGTTGCAGTGGTTGGGTGATGTACTGTAGGGTGGTAACTGCAGGTTAAGCCGGGGTTAAGAGAATGCCTGATCAGGACGGGTGTGATAAGGTCCTGCTTAAAGGAAGAGGGACAGGTGCCCATGCTAAGGAAGAGGTGGAAAGGGTGTGTTAGGATGGGAATGATGGAGGATGAGTCCGAGCAGGTAGGGGAGGAGGAAGCACGAAGGTGGGAGACCTCCTCCTCAGTTATTGGGGAGGAGTTGAGGGTAGATGTGGTGGGAAACAGTGGGGGATTTAGAGTGAAAGTGTGTCGGGATATGACATTAGAACAGACAGTGTCCATTTTGCATTTAAAGTAGATGGCGAGATCTTGGCCGCGATTACAGTAGGCACACGCGCGCGCCCGTCGTCCGAGCGATGGGCTCACTGAGGCTAGAGGTGATGGGGAGGTGTGGCGGACGCGTCACCAGGCTGGTTCGCCCTCATTGGCAGAACCTCTCACGTGACGCCGCCGTCACGCAAGAAAACAAAATGATTTGTCTTTTGAAAAATTTGCAGCGCGGTCGCTCTTCATGGTGCCCGCGCCCACGCACACTATGTCCGCCCCGTATCAGCTGCTGCACTTTGTTCGCGCAGCGAGCAAAATCGCATGCACCGTGGCCCCTACTTTACTCGCGGCCTTAGACTGTTAGGTCAGAAAGGGAAATGGCGTTGGTGGACAGATAAGGGTGTTAAAAGCGGGACAAATGCACTGAGGAGAAGAGGATCGGGCAGAGACAGGGAAGAGAAGAGGATCGGGCGGAGACAAGGAAGAGAAGAGGATCGGGCAGAGACAGGGAAGAGAAGAGGATCGGGCAGAGACAGGGAAGAGAAGAGGATCGGGCAGAGGCAGGGAAGAGAAGAGGATCGGGCAGAGAGGGAAGAGAAAAGGATCGGGCAGAGGCAGGGAAGAGAAGAGGTTCGGGCAGAGACAGGGCAGAGAAGAGGATCGGGCAGAGACAGGGAAGAGAAGAGGATCGGGCAGAGACAGGGAAGAGAAGAGGATCGAGCAGAGACAGGGAAGAGAAGAGGATCGGGCAGAGACAGGGAAGAGAAGAGGATCGGGCAGAGACAGGGAAGAGAAGAGGATCGGGCAGAGACGGAAGAGAAGAGGATCGGGCAGAGACAGGGAAGAGAAGAGGATCGGGCAGAGACAGGGAAGAGAAGAGGATCGGGCAGAGACAGGGAAGAGAAGAGGATCGGGCGGTTTGTCGGTGTGCCAGGTAGAAGGGGCGGCCTTGTTCAAAGACAGCGGAGAGGGCGGCATCATACACCCACCTTGCCATGTCTGGGCAGAAGAATGTGAGACGGGGAGGAGGGGGGTCTGTAATACCTGTAGGGAACTGATGAAGGTTTAGAGTAGGTAGGGGGCGAGGTTGCATGACGAGGTTCCTCTTGGGGATGGATAGGAGGGGAGTAAAGGACAAGCAGTAAAATATGGTGATCAGAGAGAGGAAAGTTAGAAATGGAACAGAGGTTTGTATCTGTCTTGTCATCTGCAGACTTTATGATTGAGTTAGATGAGTTGTGTTGTTGTGTGTTTGTGCTGTGCAGTGTGTACACGTCATGATGGAGTTAGATGAGTTGTGTATCTGTGTTGTGATGTCTGTAGATGTCATGATGAATTTTAATGCGTTGACTGGTTGTGGGTCTGCATTGTAGCATCTGTAGACTTCATAATGGAGTTAAATAAATTGTGTAGTTGAGTATCTATGCTGTGTGACTTGTAGTGTACCTGTGTGTTGTAGTGTACCTGTGTGACTTGTAGTGTACCTGTGTGACCTGTAGTGTACCTGTGTGTTGTAGTGTAGCACTGCCTCTGTGTCACAGTGCATAACTTTGTGTGTTTCTCTGTATCATAGTATGTGTCACTGTCTGCCTGTGTCACTGTCTGCCTGTGTCCCTTTGTGTGTCACTGTGTGTCATCTGTGTAACAATGTGTCTCTGTCACAGATTGTGTCTCTGTATCACAGTGTGTGCATCTGTGTATAGTGTATATATCTGTGTCACAGTGTGTGTATCTGTGTCACAATATGTGTCTGTGTCATAGTGTATATATCTGTCAAACTGTCTGTTTATCTGTATCACAGTGTGTGTGTCTCTGTGTCACAGTGTGTATCTGTGTATAGTGTATATATCTGTGTCACAGTGTCTGTTTATCTGTGTCACAGTGTGTGTGTGTGTGTGTGTGTGTGTGTATGTGTATATATCTGTATCACAGTGTGTGTGTCTCTGTGTCACAGTGCGGGTCTCTGTGTCACAGTGTGTGTCTCTGTGTCACAGTGTGTCTCTGTGTCACAGTGTGTGTCTCTGTGTCACAGTGTGTGCCTCTGTGTCATAGTGTGTGTCTCTGTATCATACAGTAGTGTGTCTCTGTGTCATAGTGTGTCTTTGTATCATAGTGTGTGTCTCTGTGTCATAGTGTGTGTCTCTGTGTCATAGTGTGTGTCTCTGTGTCATAGTGTGTGTCTCTGTGTCATAGTGTGTGTCTCTGTGTCATAGTGTGGCACTAACCCTCTGCCCGGCCTGACCAAGGAAGAGGACTGCTGTGGCAGTGTGGGCACCGCCTGGGGACAGCAAAAGTGTCACAAGTGTCCCCAACTATCATGTGAGTGTCACACAAAGAGGGGGAGAGACAGTGAGATGGGAGAAAGAGAGGGACAGAAGGAGAGAGAAGGAGAGAGGGAGACGGGAGAGAGAGGGGGACAGAAGAAGAGAGGAGAGAGGAATATGGGAGAGGGGGACAGAAGGAGAGAGGTGAGAGGGGAGCAGAAGGAGAGAGAAGGAGATAGGGAGATGGGAGAGAGAGGGACAGAAGGAGAGAAGGAGAGAGGTGAAAGGGGGACAGAAGGAGAGAGGGAGACGGCAGAGAGAGGGGAACAGAAGGAGAGAGGTGAGACAGGGATATGGGAGAGGGGGACAGGAGAGAGGTGTGAGGGGGACAGAAGGAGAGAGGTGAGAGAGAGAGAGATATGAGAGAGAGGGACAGAAGGAGAGAAGGAGAGAGGGAAATGGGAAAGAGAGGGGACAGAAGGAGAGAGTGAGATGGGAGAGATGGAGGGACAGATGGAGAGAGGTGAGAGAAGGATAGAGGGAGATGGGA
>WSYH01007116.1:0-34537 GCA_036426205.1 Ascaphus truei | reverse complement strand
TATGTGTGTATGTGTGCATATGTGTGTGTATGTGTGTGTATATGTGTGTATATGCGTATACAGTATGTGTGTGTAAGTAAGATTTTTCAAATTAAAAAAAGTTTAATAATTTTGCATTTATTTACCCCCCCCACACACACACATCCATACAAACACGCATCCACGCATACATACATACATACATACACGCATACATACATACACACATACATACATACACACATACATACACGCATACATACATACACACATACACACCAATACATACATTTCAGCGCAGGCAGCGGCGCGAAAAGATGAATTTCTTCATCTTCGCCGCTGTCTGTCGGCTCCCCTCTCCCTGCCGTGCGCGCGTGCGGCACATCTATAGAAAGGCTGACTCACGTCAGCCAACTAAAAATCCGCGCGCACGGCGTAGCGCCCGCCCGCCACTGTAAAACGGCCCCAAGTCATGAACACTTCCATTAGCCAAGGCGAGAGTGACCGGCAGATCCATGGATGTTACTCTGGGGTTCTTTGTGACTTCCTGGGTGATTGGCTGGTTTGTTCTTGGAGAGATTTCGGTAGGACGACCGCTCCTGGGTAGGGTGACTGTGGTCTTGAACTTTCTCCATTTGTCTGACAGTGGATTGGCGGAGCCCCAAATCCTTAGAAATGGTTCTGTAAACCTTTCCAGACTGATGAGCATCAATAACGCCATTTCTGAGGTCCTCAGAGATTTCTTTTGATCTTGGCCTGAGATGTTTCCACACACCCGTATGGTGAAGACCAAACTCACAAAGTGTCTGATCTTTATATAGGGTGGGGCCTCCCAAACTCACAGCTGAAGATCTAAAGTTGAAGAAAGAGAGAAAACAGCGCACTGCCCGGGAGTCAGGTGGGGAAAAATATAAAATCCTATTTATTCAGCACAGAAGAAAAAACACGTCACCCCAGAAGGGGAACAGAGTCCTCCTACGCGTTTCGGACAGTAAAGTCCTTTATCAAGGAGTACTCCTTAATCCTTACTCCTTGACAAAGGACTTTATTGTCCGAAACGCGTAGGAGGACTCTGTTCCCCTTCTGGGGTGACGTGTTTTTTGTTCTGTGCTGAATAAATAGGATTTTATATTTTTCCCCACCTGACTCCCGGGCAGTGCGCTGTTTTCTCTCTTTCTTCTACTTTGGATTTCTGCGTCGACGGCTGGCACGCCACATTGGACTCTCTCAGACTATAGGAGTGGGTAAGATTATAAAGTTTGCACTCTAATTGCATTATCATGATCATTATGGATGAGTACCTGTACCTGCATTCCTCCAATGAGGTGACTTTGAGGTGATATATGCCTTCTTTAATGTCCCTCCAGGAGAAGTGATTCTGGTATTTATTGGTGACTCACAGGTCATTTATACCCACTCCGTTATATAGTTGTATATAAGAGTTCTGTCAAGATTTATGGACTGATAAACTTCCCCTGACGTTGGAGCACCCTTCTCCCCCATACCCACACACCTGAAGATCTACCTAATTATTTAAACACTTGATGGTAATTATCCCCTTTAATTGAGCCGGTAAAACCAGGGTTTCCCGTACTTTTGCACATACCCTCACTCTTAATTACTCATTGTTTGCCTAATAAAAATTGACATTGGTTAATATAAATCCGATTTGATATTTAAGAATAGACTGGTTCTGATTCAAGAAGGTTATCATGGGAAAACGATGGAATTTCGGTAATTGTCACTGGGGTTCACCAAATGTCTCGCCTCTGTACAAGAGTAGTTATCTGTCACTGTAATGGAAGGGGACCTACCCTCTGCACCACTTTCCTACATTAACGCCTGACACAAGCTGATGCTGAAGCGTGAAGGTGACAGTACCACCGGCGGGATACGCATCGGTTAAGTAGGAGAAGCTGGTTTGTGTTGGGTTAACCCTGGGCTCTGTGTAATGTGTGCTCCTGATTGTAATGTACACAGTGTTGTGTCAAGGCCCGGGGTGGAGAACCTGCATCTGGTCTTGCTGCTACCGCAGTGTAAACAGCTCACTGCAGCTGTAAACCAGCTCACCGCATAAGACTAAACTATTCTGACATATTTATTCCTGTGATACACACACACGAGGGATCGTTATGAGGCCATGTTAGCTGGCCTTAAAGATGGAGGTTGAGCACGTATTACCTGGGCATAAAACCAAAGGTGGAGGTATGATTATACAGACGATCACTACGGCACATCCTTGTTTCTAGTAAAGATACCCACGAGTAGAGATGGGCCATCTTCTTTCTGTGGATTGGATTGGCCGGTTCCGCGGATCAGTCTCTGTGACGGTGAGGGGGTAACGAGGCTCACAATAAAGGTTAAGACCACTTGGTTACCCCTGATCCATGTATTGGGGTTCGGGAGTGTCAGCTCTTGAGCCCAGTGTTGTAAATGCATTGTGTAAAAATTATGGGACAATGAAGAATTTTCTGTGTTTTACCTCTCCAGGGGTGCCAGCGATCAGGGAGTGCCAGCGAGCAAGGAGTGCCAGCGAGCAGGGAGTGCCAGCGAGCAGGGAGTGCCAGCGAGCAGAGATCGCTGGGCTGTGAGTTTCAGGGTGGGGTTTTGCAGAGAAAGTCTTGTCGGAATGTGCCTAGGTAGTCGGGTTCCAGAGTTGCTGGATACCCCAAAAATGTACCTGGGAATCAGGTCGGATTCCCGGATACATAGAGACACAATGCTCCGGTCGAAATCCTGCCCTGAAAACGCTTGCGCGACTCACCGCTAGGACTCCCTGCTTCAGCACAGACCAGAAAGGTAAATTGGGCATAGGGGTGCAAGGTATCCCCAGAATGGTAAAGGTGTCCCTAGTATAAGGGGGGTGCCCAGTTAATGCCCTGATCACCCTGAACCTGGTATAGGGGTTTTCGGGGGGCTCCAGCGGGAGGATTTTAAAAGCTAAGTCAGGTTTGCAGTGTGTGGGGGATACGGCTAGTGGGGATACAAGTACAGATTCTCATTCTATCCCTCATAACCAGAAGACTTATACAGTGTAAAAGTGTAAAGTATATTTTATTAAACATGTATGTTTAAAGTGTATATATGCTTGTGCACAGTATATGAGCTGGGGACTTCCAGGTCCACGGTTCCAAGAGACCATGTGGCTACCCAGCTTGGTGCCATCAAGTCTGCTCAGGTCCCGGACATGAAAGCCTCAGAGGTTGCCAAGGTGTGAAAGCCATTTGGGGACCGGAGTTAGGCACGAGTACTCACATCCTGGGATGAATGGAAGTCATCGGACCACCATGTGCCCCAACCCAGACTGTGAGGAGCCTAACTCAGCGGGGGGATTCTGCATGACAAGTGGCAGAGGTGCCAGGTTGGCGCATGTCCTTGTCAGATTCTGAATCCACGCTTGCCCGGCGTAGATAGACTGGCAGCGATCTGATTGGCTGGTAGGAATATTCCCACGCTCTGATTGGCTGTAGTATTTCATGAATGAAGTCTGAAATACTATAAGAAACCCTCAGCCAATCCGTGAGATTCTCACAGATTCTAAGCGCCAGAACAGCAGCGGCAAATTTGAAACGACCAAAAGATGTTTGCACTGGTTTTGATAAATAGACCTCGAAATTGTTAGTACGTCTCAAGAGCTGAATCCCGCTTAGGCTGCGGCCACGGCGGCGCACGCGTCTGAGTGCCTGGCGGCGCGCGCAGGGGTAAACGCCGCGATCTGCGGTCCATGTGGAGCGATGGGATGCGCAAGGGGAGGGGGCGTGGCCATGACATCAAAGCACAGCACTTCACTGCAATTGGTCTACTCCACCTGCACTCCTATTGGTCCACACTATCTGCCCTGCCATTGGCTGCCCGCACACCACATGATCGCGCCGCTGCACGGAAAGACAAAATGCTTGTCTTGCCCATCGCGATCGCGACACGCGAGCGCTCACACACATAGCTACTAGGGGCTGCCCGATAGAGGTCTGTACCTGGTGTGCAGCGCGTACGCCATCACGCGCACCGCCGTGAGCACCGGGGACCAAACTTAAGTTCTCTTTTTCCACTACGACTGCCCAAATGATTGGGAAACACGAGAACGTTATAAATACAAGCCACGTACCAGGGAGGCGTGACCTGCCCCGTGGCTGCGTGCCCGCTTCAGGGTGCAGCACAGTGTATACTGTTGTGGGCAGCGGGGTTATTTCTCTCCCTGCTCTCCCCCTCGGGGAACGGGAGGGGGGGTCACAGGCATATTGTTTTCTTGGGAAAGGGGATAAAGGGACAGGGAAGGAGGAGAGAAAGCATAGAGCAGGTGAGGAGAGGTGGGGGGTAGTGGTGAAGATGGCGTTACTACAGGAACACGCGTGTGGGTTTAATTCCCGTCTTAACGACTTTTACTCACTCCGCATCGTCAGTGTAAATCACCCAGGACCTCAGCTGACCTGATCTGCAGTTTAGTGGAATTAGTATCACTTGGATGGAACAAGCGTTTGTTTTGCAAATTCCCCCCATATACAGTGAAATATATTCCCCCAATATACAGTGAAATATATTCCCCCCATATACAGTGAAATATATTCCCCCAATATACAGTGAAATATATTCCCCCCATATACAGTGAAGTATATTCCCCCAATATACAGTGATATATATTCCCCCATGTGACGGGAGGGGGTAACCAGGCCCTTGGTTACCCCTGAAACCGTGGCGTCCCTCGTAGCTACATAAGCACCATAAGCCAGGGACCAGGGGTAATATATGCTGAAAATAAAGGGACCGGGGTAATACATGCTGAAAATAAAGGGACCGGGGTAATACATGCTGAAAATAAAGGGACCAGGGGTAATACATGCTGAAAATAAAGGGACCGGGGTAATACATGCTGAAAATAAAGGGCCCCTGCTTTTTTCTGTTTCACGTTCCCTTGGCCCTAGAACTGTGAGATTACTTGTGTGTCAGTGTGTTACTTGTGTGTCAGTGGTTACGTTGTGTTATGTGTTCATGTGTACTTGTGTGGTGTTTCAAGTGGGTTTACTTGTGTGTCAGTGGTTCTGTTGGGTTTTGACGGTTGGGGAATTATGGCTGCTGTCAATTAGTCATATCCCCTCGAACGGGCATTATTTGCCGTAATGCCCTGTTCTGAGGGATATTACTATATGGAAAATGTATCTATTTTCATTTTTTTTAATTTTCGTGAAAAAAAAAACAACTTTTGAGTCATATTGATTTTATCAGCATGATCGTCTACATTCTTATGCTTTTACTGCACGTTTATTAAAAGGAAATTGTACATACACACAGCCACACACACACACTGCAGCGCCCCTCTATAACCACACACACTGCACCCCCTCCTCTACAACAAACCACTCTGGAACCCCCCTCCTATATACACAACAACACTTCTCCCCCTACACACTGTGCAGCCCCCTCCTCTACAACCCCAACACACTGTGCCCCCCCTCCTCTACACCCCAAACACACTGCAGCGCCTCCTCCCCTCTACACTCCACAAATACACACACAGCAATGCCCCCCCCCTACACACCACAAACACACAACAACACACACCCACCAACCAACACACTCTGCAGCCCTCCTCCACCACTAACAACACCCCATCGCACCCACACACACACACACCACCCCACACACACACCACACACACACACCACACAACACACACCCACAACACACACACCACACACCACACCCTGGCCCCCCTCTACACCACCTGCACACACACAAACACACTCTGCCAGCTCTACTCCACCAAAACACAGCAGACACACACAACACCCACAACACACACACGAACCCAGCCCCCCCTCTACACCCACAAACACTGCAACACACAAACACAATAACACTGCTGCCGCCCTCTCCAAATCCACAACAACCCACCGCCCCCCTCCCTACACTCACTGCGCCCCCATGTAACCCACACACTGCAGACAACAACACACCACAAAACACTCTGCACCCTCCTCCCCACCCACCAATACCCACTGCGACCACACCACTGGAGCCCCCCCTCTACACCCACTGCACCCACACAAAACCAACAGACTCTGCCAGCTCTACACATCCACAAACACACACTCAGACACACACACACAAACACTGCACCCCTCCTCCACCCCCACACACAACAATGCAGAGACACCCACAAATCAACAAACAGACTCTGCACTCTACTCCAAAAACACAACTGCGACCAACACAAACACACACACCCAAACACTGCACCCCTCCTCCCCCACACAAAACACATGCAGAGACACCACAAATCACAAAAACAGACTCTGCCACACTCTACACCCCAAAACACACACCAGCAGGCCCCCTCTACACACCCACTGCAGCCCCCTGTAAACTCACAAAACTGCAAGACAACACACCCAACAAAACACTCTTGCACCCCTCCTCCCCACACAAACACACTAGACACACACTGCAGCCCGCACTCTACACACACCAACACACCACAATCAGACACCCACCAACCACTCTGCTTCTCCTCCTCTAACACCCACAAACACACACCACCAACAAGACACACACTAATAAACCTGCTGCGCCCTTTACACACCCACAAACACACACACACACCACAGACGCAGAAACATTTCTTCCCCTCACTCTCCTTGCAGAGCTCTCTGCAGGCAGGATGGGAGGAGTATGCCTGGCTCAGGCGGGAGGGAGGAGTCAGTGTCTGGCTGCAGGCAGGGGCGGGAGGAGGAGTCCTCGTGCGTGGCTGCCAGGGAGGGAAGGATCCCAGTGCCTGGCTGCGGCTAGGAGGTGGGAGGGTCAGTGTCTGGCTGCAGGCAGGGGGGAGGAGTCATGTCTGGCTGCTGCATGGGGATCGAGTCTGGCAGTAGGGGGAGGAGACAATTCTGTGCTCATGCGGTGGGGGAGAGTCATGCCTGGCTGCAGGAGGGGGAGGAGTCAGTGCTGGCTGCAGGCAGGGAGAGGGAGGATTCATGTCTGCTGCAGGGAGGGGGAGGGAGTCATGCCTGCTGCAGGGAGGGGGAGTATCGCAGTGCCCCTGGCTGCAGGGAGGGTGGAGGAGTCAGTGTCTGGCTGCAGGCAGGGTGGGGGGGGAGTCAGTGTCTGGGCCTGCGGCAGGGTCTGTGTGTGAGAGTCGTGCCTGGCTGCAGGCAGGTGGGGAGGAGTCCGTGTCTGGCTAGCAGGGGCGGGAGGAGTCCGTGTCTGGCTGCAGGGCGGAGGGTCATGTCTGGCGCGTGGATGAGTCAGTGACTGGCTGCAGGCAGGGTGGGAGGAGTCATTCCTGGCTGCAGGGCAGGTTGGGGGGAGTCGTGCCTGGCTGCAGCAGGGAGGGGAGGAGTCAGTGCCCTGGCTGCAGGCGGGTGGGGGAGGAGTCAGTGCCCTGGCTGTCAGGCAGGGAGGGCGGGGTCATGCTGGCTGCAGGGAGGGGAATGGAGTCATTGCCTGGCTGCAGGCAGGTGGAGAGTCAGTGCTGGCTGTGGAGTGGGAGGAGTCAGTGGCCTGGCTGCAGGCAGGAGGGGAGGAGTCAATGTCTGGCTGCAGGCAGATGGGGGAGGAGTCAGTGCCGGCTGCAGGGAGGGGGGAAGTCATGCCTGTGCAGCAGGTGGAGGAGGAATCAGTGCCTGTCGTGCAGGCAGGGAGGGATGATGTCAGTGCCTGGCTGCACAGGGAGGTGCAGAGTGAATCGGCTGCCGCCGCAGGTTGGGAGGAGTCAGTGCCGGCTGCCTGCGGGAGTGAGGAGTCATGGCCTGGCTGCGGCAGGGTGGGGAGGATTCAGTTGCCGGCTGCAGGAGGGTTTCAGTCGCCTGGCTGCAGCAGGCCGGGGGGAGATAGTCAGTACGTGCTGCATGCAGGGTGGGGGAGAGGTCTTGCCTGGCTGGCTAGGCGCGGGTGAGGAGAGTAGGTCATGCGATGGCTGGCCGGGCAGGAGGGGGAGGGTCAGTAGCCTGGCTGCAGGCAGGGTGGGGAGGAGTCATCCTTTCCTTTCGGGGGGAGGTCAGTGCCTTGCGCAGTTCAGTGGAGGGTGCGGAGTCCGTGCCCTGGCTGCCAGGAGGAGGGGGAGTGGATCAGTGCCTGGCTGCAGGTAGTCGGTAGGAGTGTGCCTGGCCTTCGGCAGGGGCTGAGATCATGCCTGTGCGAGGAGGGGGAGGATGATCAGTGCCCTGGCTGCGGCATGGTGGGGGAGTGGAAGTCAGTGCCTGCTGCAGGCAGGTGTGAGGATTCAGTGCCTGGCTGCAGGGGGGGAGGATTGCCAGGCCTGCTGCAGGCAGTGGAGGCATCGTGCCTGCTAGCAGTAGGGGAGAGTCGTGCCTGGCTGCAGGCGGAGGGGGAGAGTCAGTGCCTGGCTGCAGGGAGGGGGAGGAGTCATGCCTGGCTGCAGCAGGTGGGGGAGTCAGATGCCTGGCTGCAGGCAGGGAGGAGGGGGTCAGTATAAGGGAGGGGATGGTCATGCCTGTCTGCAGGCGGAAGGGATGTCCGGCGAGATTCGGGATGATGGCATCCTGGCTGCAGCAGAGGGCGGAGGATCATGTGCCTGGCTTCAGCATGGGGAGGAGAAGGTAGTACCACCTGGCTGCAGGCAGGGTGGGAGAGGTGCCGTCAGATAGAGGACTTGCCGTCTGCAGGCAGGGAGGGGTGAGGATTCAGTACCCCATCGGCTTCAGCGGGAGGGGGTCTGCGGTTAGGGAGATGAGATCAGTGCCTGGCTGCAGGCAAGGGATGGTGGAGGAGTCAGTCTGGCTGGCAGGCTGGAGGGTGGAGGAGTCAGTGCCTGGCTTGCAGGAGGAGGAGGGTGCATAGCCGGCTCAGGCGTGTGGGGGAGAGTCAGTTCCTGGCTGCAGCAGGGTTGGGGAGAGGTTGGAGTCAGGTGTAGAACTGCTCGCCGTGGGGGGCTCGTCTTCTGAGGCAGGTGGGGGAGTCGAGTGCTGCTGCAGGGAGGGGGTCTACGTGCCGGGGAGCTATGGCTCAGGGTCATGCTGGCAGGGTGGGATGGATTCAGTGCTTCTGCAGCTGGGTCGGATGTGCGCTGGGGGGAGGAGTCTCGGCGCTGGTCTGGGAGCATAGGCTACTGGGGGAGTCAGTGCCTGGCTGCAGCATGGTGTGAGGCGCATGTTGCTGGTCAGGCAGGGGGGAGGAGAGTCCAATGTCGGCTGCAGCGCAAGCGGTGGGGAGGAGTGTGCTAGTGAGGAGAGCATTTCGCTGCAGGCGTGGGGATGAACAGGCCTGCAGCGAGGAGGCAGTGCCTGTGCACAGGGGGGACATGCCTGATGAGGAGGTCATGACTGCCTGCTGTCAGGCAGGGTGGGGGAGTCAGTCTTGCTGTCGCAGGCTTGAGGGGAGGATCGTCGCCTGCTGCTTCAGTGATGGTATAGTCGTGGCCTGGCTGCAGGCAGAGGGGTTGGATCAGTTGCCTGGCGCAGGAGGTGTGTGGTGATTGAGAGTGTGAGTACCGTGCCCTGGCTAGCAGGGTGGGGTAGGTATCTGCCTTTCTGCAGCGGGTGAGAGTCAGGACGCTGCAGGATGGGGAGGAGTCATCTGTCGATGCAGGGTAGGGGAGTAGCCGTCCTGCGCCGCGGAGGGAGGAGTCATTTCTGGTCTGCAGTCGCGGGATGAGGTCATTCCCTGTCTGCAGCAGTAGGGAGGATCAGTGCGAAGGAGGAGTGCATTACCTTGATGCAGCAGGGAGGGTGAGGATCAGTGCAGGCCTGCTAGGCTCGGTGGGAGGAGCGACTGCGGAGCAGTTGGGTCAGTGCCTGGCTGCAGGCAGGGTTGGGGGAGAGTCAGCTGTGTCTTGCTGCATGGCAGGTTCGGGGAGGGTCAGTGCCTGGCTTGCAGGCGGGTGGGAGATCAGTGCCCGGCTCGCGGCAGGGTGGGGAGGATCATGCTGTGCTGCAGGCAGGTTGGGAGAGAGTCAGTACCCCTGGTGCAGGCAGGGTGGTGGAGGAGTCGTGCTGGCTGCATCCGTGAGGAGTAGGAGTCATTTACTGCTCACAGGGAGGGGAGGTCAGTAACTGGCTTGCGCGCAGTGATGGGGAGATTCAGCTGCCTGGCTGTCAGTCCGGGAGGAGAGGAGTCATGCTGGCGCAGCCTGGAGGAAGGGGTCATAACAATGTCTGCAGGTCAGGGATGGTGGACGAGTCATGCCTGGCTTCAGGGAGAGATGGTAGTACCTGGCTGCAGGCAGGTTGGGGGAGGTCAGTGCCTCGCTGCAGGCAGGTGGGGTATATTCAGTACCTGCTGCAGCAGGGTGGGTGAGATTCAGTGCCGTCTGCAGGCCTGGTTGGGGAGAGTCTTCGGGCTGCAGTCAGGGTGGGGGAGAGTCAGGTGCCTGCTCAGCGGGTGGGGAGCATCGTGCCTCGCTGCAGGCAGGTGGGGATGAGTCTGCTGGCTGCTGCAGGGGGGTGGATTATCGAGTACCCTGTGCTGCGCAGGTGGTGAGGATCATGCCTGGCTGCAGTCAGGTGGGGTCTTCGGTCAGTCTGGCTGCAGGCATGGTGGGGAGGGTCATTTCCTGTCTGCAGGCAGGGTTGGTGAGATTCAGTGTCTTTCGCAGCAGTTGGGGAGAATGTCTGGCTGCAGCATGGTGCTTTCCGCCTTATTGTTGTGGCGCGCCGTCAGCGGGCGGGTCAGGGGCGGCTCGACGGACCACCGCCTCTGCGCTCCCTGTCGCCTCAAACGAAAAGTCTTGCCGGCTACGCTCCGAAATCGTGCGCGAACCCCTCTCAGCACTCTCATTCTCTTCAGGACGCACTGCAGCGCCTCGCGCCTCATCGCGGGTCACGGATAGTATCCTGGACTCAGCCTTACCAAGACGTGTTGGCTGGAGGATAAACTGCAAGTCCCATCACAGTGCGGTCCAGGCCTGAAAACGCATCCTTTAGCACTGGCCGAGACACGGGGAAATTCTCTGCAGGATGTGCCATGCGACTAGTTAGCGGTATTCCCTCCCCAGTACAGTGTAATCCCCAGTGCAGTATCCCCAGGCAGGGTCTCCCTCCCCCAGTGTCCCCATTTGTATAAGAGTTCCCCTGCGACTAGTTATCAGGGTATCCCCAAGTTCCCCATGGTATGGTCCCTGCACCTATTAGCTTGTATCCCCCAGTGTCCAGTTGTATGTTTATGTTGGTGTTGTGTTGTGTGGATAGTTTTTCAATAATTAATTTATACCTCGTGTCTGCTCTGTCCTCGCAATTTGATCCCTGCATGGTCCGGTTCTCCGTGACATCAGTTGTGGGGGATTTTGGGTGAAATGCAATTATTTTGTTTGCGGATGTCGGGGGGCCGATTACCGTGTCCTGTATTCTCCCCGGCGCCAGGCATGATTTTTGACGGTAACACGTTGTAATACACCAGGGCACCTAGTGCCCCCAGACTCCTCTATTTGAAGCCCAAATTCCTCCAGTCCCTATAGTATAAAGGTGGTCCGCATGTGTAACGGATTAAAGTGTATTTTAGACATGTTGTAAACATTTTGCTTAGGCTCTCTAACTTCGCCAGGGCATCCGCATAGACGCCGCATGTCTGGTATAGAGTTCCTGAGTTCAAGAGGGAACGGATGTCCTAGTGAGAATAACCGTGGTGGGCGAGACGGCGGATAGCCATGTCCTAAACACAGGCTCCCTGTGGGACACCTTCTTATCTGCCCCCGGACTTGGTGGAGCCTGCCCAGCGGTGCCCGGAGGTAGCTGGGGGAGATCCCGCTCGTTGCGTTCTACCCCATTTGCTAAAGCATAGTTCCCTCACCCGGCGTGTCAAACGCCCCTCCTCTGAGTCAGCCCAAGACCGCCCTTTTCTATCCTTTCTGATTTGGCTGCGGTAAATTCCCAACGCTCTGATTGTTCCGCTCCTCCTTCCTCCTCTGACTGCTCAGCGGTGGTACAGATGCAGCGCCCGGTATTCAAACACTTACGGGTACATTTTGCGTTGTACGTTTCTTTAGTTGCTATATAATTCACTAGTTTGCCGGGGCAGCATATAAAATGGCCAATCGATTAACAAACCACGCATAGATCCCGGCTAGGTTGTGCTCTGTGGGTCCGCTGTCTAATAGACCCGCGCAGTAACGATAGTGTGAGTTTTTCCTTCCCGTTCTCTGTGTTGTATATGACCCAAGAACAGTTATTATAACCTCTGCATTCTATATGTTCTCCTCTCTCTCCTCCCCTGCATTGAGTTTTGGGCTCCACACAAGAAGACGCCTTCACAACACCATGCTGACATGGATGACCGTCTGCAGGAGGTCGCGATATGTTTGGTGGTCCCATTACTATATCACAGCAGTGCTAGAATCTGGACAAAAAAGCCAGTAAATAAAAGGTTATTAAGAATACCAATCCCTCATCACTCCGACTCCGACCTCTTTCGTCGCCCGTTTGGAATTTGTCCAAAGAGGTGACGGGAACGAAACGCGTCAGTGACTGCCGTGATCTGGTAATTCCTCAATAAACCTTTTTTTCCACCACTTTTTTTTTCCAGCTTCCTCACTGCTGCTACTTACAGTGCTCTCCCGCTCCCCTCCCCCCCCCCCCCCCCCCTTCCTTTTTCACAACCATTGGCTTCTGCTGGAGCACTATCGAGGGCTTTCGGATGCTGTGCTCCTTCTAGGGATCAGGAGACTCCCCAGACGAGTTTTTTATCTTTACCTCCACCCCGGTGTGCAGCATTATCACTTTGATGATGGGTGCATTATGGGTGTTTTTTAGTCCGCTAGTGTGGCTCAATCTCGGCTCGCTGTGCATGGATTCTCTCCCCCCCCACCCGATCCCGGTCCTTCTTCTTTCCTGCATAATTAAGGGGCTGATTTTTGCACTGATAGACTCATTGCCGCATCCATAACAACCCTATCGCCCGTCAACATGATTCTGGCAGCAGCCACAATTGTGTCCCAGTGGTGATTAAAAATTCCTTTTATGTTAATCATCTTAAACGTGGAGGCACTAACCCTCCTCCTCGTTCTTTTATCACCAACTTTTAAGTGAGCCCACCCAGATCCTTTGTTCTCATATTTATCTTTCTCCTCCCGGCTCACCGTTATCAGGACTCAGATCAAGAGTCTTTAGTAACTTTCTTATTTCTGATTGCTCAATTGGCTCCAGGGACCATCCCAATAGGGTTATGGGGTTTTTTTTAACCGTACACCTACCCTGCAGGTATTTTGGGTTCAGCGGAACTTTACTACTTATCATATCTCTATCCATCCTGCTTCATGCACCAACATTGAAGGATCCTGCTGTAGGCCCCTGTCCTTGGGAAAGGGGACTTCTATCTCCTCAACACTGACTATTACAATCGAGGACTTATTCATAAGTAATAATTGTTAACATCTCCTACATATGCCCGACAGTCACAGGGGTGTCCCGCATTTTTTTCAATTTCACAGATTTATATTGGTCACTATTTAAACGCACTTATCACCTTTGGCCCCGTGATATCGATCAATGGCGCCTTGTCTCCTGGGTCGAAATCCGCAGGTAGCGCGCACCTGGTGTATGAACACTTTTTTTATATAAATTTTGAAACCATTGATGGGACTGTTTGTCCAGTGAATTCCAGTACCTCATCTACGTGACTCACTATGGTTATAGGGGTTTGCGGATGCATATTTTTTGTTTTCAATATTCACGATTTCATATTCCTAATTTTTCGTCCATTAACAACTAGCATTTTTTGTGCCTCTCAAAATAAAACTACTTATTCCCTTCGGATTTGGCCCAGAAGGCTTCCAGAGCCCCCACAATCCAGTGACATGTCTGACACGACACTCTACATACACATTTTAGCCTGTCTTCCTGATAGATCCTTCCTTCTTTTCTTCTCCAGCACAATCGCTCCCCAGAGCAGCGGCGCAGCAGCTGTTTTCTGCATTAAGGACTCAATGAACTGACCGGTACCCTTATAAATACCAGGGGTTTTGTAAATACCTGGCAGCAGCAAACAAAAAACGGGGTCCAAAAAAAGACATTAAAACACCCAATTTATCATAACACTCCAATTGGCGTCAATTTTGCGTCGTTTCTTAATAGAATCTATGCTGTTTGTTGGTCGCCTGTTTTGCTCACTTTTACGACGGTATTTCGGTGAAAAGACAAAGAAACGTATTTTATTTTCATCCCTCCTGGTGCAAACTGGTGCTGTTTTTTGCAACTGGTTTGGCACTGGGAGATCTTAGAGGATACTCAAAAGATTTTCTTCTGGGAGAAACAAATATGGCACCTGCTGTGTGGCCCCCTCAGGGTTACAGAACGGGCGTGGGGTACCTCCTTTAATTATTTACATTCCTGTGCTTTTTAAAGTCAGAATTGTATGTGTTTTTAAAATAATCCCCCCCCCCCCCCCATATTTAGGCACGTACTAAACCCCAAAATACTACAAGTCGAAAACATAATGTACCCTGTGGTTCCGGCACCCCATAACTCTCGCCCCTGCTTCCCTCTCCATGGACTGTTCTTGCTAACCAGTCCATAGGAAGGCTGGTGAAGGAGGAGGGCATGCTTTGGGGTGGGAGAGCCTTGAAGAGATTCAGATCTGCACGATCTGAGAAGAGTGTGCTTTATCCCCGCACCTGTGGAATTGGGACCCACATGTTTTCCCATGTGGGAGACATGAAGCTGATCAGGGGAGAGCCCATCTGCGAGCACCGAGCAGGAGATATATCCCCATGATGGGTCCCCCTACAGTATGGGAATAGTTGTGTTACCGACACGACTATCTTTGGGAAGTACAGCCTGCAACCACAGTGACAATACAGAGACCACATGGCACCATAATACAATAGGCCTATCCACCCCGGGATTGGGAGCCTATTCCACTGACTATAATACACAGTACATACTCGCAGCACGTTGATGACCTGTGATGTTTGGTTGTAGTGGGCCTTGTAAGTCTGGTCCTAGTCCTACGACTCACGTGAGACTTTGATTGCCAATGTGCTTGTCCCTGCCGTTCTATGCTACACCTGTATACAATATTCCGCTTTGTTGGTTGTGCTATAGGCCTGCCCTCCTGGGAGTACCCTGCGTACGGGCAGGTTCCAGAACATAAATGGGTTTTCCCCCCTTCAAGGCATTAAACTGAGGCAAGTGAAACAGTCTCAGCCCTGTGTCCAATCATAAGAACCAGGGGCGTGTCTGTTGTAGCTACTTAGGTATGTGCAAACTTCCGATTTAGGGGTTTTGATCTATCCTGGAGTGGAAGGAAAGGTGTACACAAGACCAGCCTGCCAGGCTGCAGGCTTGAGGCCTCCCTCCTGGGAGTCTAGGTGCATCCCATACCTCCTACACCTGGCCTAGAAGCAGGGGCAAGCTAACCACTTTGGGCCTAGCGCAGAGTGAGGTCATGGCAATCCTGAGCGAATACAGCCTGCACAAGTTAACCTTCATTGGAAGACGATACAACATAAGAATCTTACTTTTACTCTAAACTCCGCCTCTAGTAAAGGTTCGAGGATGGGGAAGAGAACTCCTTACCTTGTAGGTACTTCACCCATCACCAGCTGGGGGCTGCAGGAGTGGAGGGCTCTGCACCATAGAAGAGACCGGGGCACCACCCAAGCCTGTCCTGTTCTGCCCCCATGTCGTCGCGGAGACTGCAGCAGGCCCCCTGTTTCCATCAGTACCACACACACAGTACCTGTAGCCCTACAGTTAGCCTCCCAGGTAACCCAAGCTGAGACTGGGTGAGGTAGGGAGGTTAACCCATATATCGGTGTTAACATGTGTATGCCCCCATCCTCACGCTATCGAATAATCCTGATGAGTGGACAAAAAAGAATTAGGTACTCTATACTACCCATAACCTAGTTTGCGGACGTACACAGTGCAGAGAGTCTTTCCCCTAGCGCCGGCCTCAATAAAGGTGTGGGGAGAGCTGGGCGGCACTAAACGCTGAGGCTCGCCTGGCTTCAGTCACCGCTCATTGCACGTGCTGCAGGTGAGCCGCTCGTGCGCGAGGGAGCCGGGGGAGGTGGTTGGGGCGGGGCGTTGACGGGTCTGCTGCCCAATCGCCGCGACGCGACCCACTGTACACAGTCTCCGACATCACGGCGCCGTTACGTTACGGTGACGCATGCTGTCAGTGATTAGGTTTTCAGACCGCAAGGAGCGTCGCTCTGAAAAACAGCTCCGCTCTGCTTAAAACTCCAGCCTATCACGCCTGCGACCTCTCGGTGATCGCCCCTCTCCGGCATCCCTGAGATCCGAGCTCAGCTCGGAGTGGTCCGCACCTCAGTCACACGCGGCCACCTAAGCCGGCACCATTAAACGGAATTCTGGATCGTTGGGTCTATTATTCCACATACTCCTGATGACCATGGGAAAGTGTGCGTAGGCATAACCCCTGTGACGCCACAACATTAACTTTTCTATCAGTTCAGACCTTTAACCAATTGTATTCAACAAGAGAATGAACAATATATTTCACTCATGGGATCCTATACTCATTTATATTCACAATCCTGTCAGTTTTTTTGTAACAAATAAATTAATAGATACGCTTTTTACCTTGATTCTAATGAGTTCCTTTTTTTTCACATTTAAACGTTCCTGAAATGGGAGCACTCTTACAATCGATTTCCAAAAGATTTGGCAGACTGCTATTACTGTAGGCACAAGGAGCAACGGCCGGTCCTCAGGGGCCCACCAACGTCAAGTTTACAGGTATCCCTGCTATCAGCAAAGGTGTTCAGTGAACACCTATGCACAGATTGAGCCCTGTGCGAGAGGGATGATGGGTCTTAACCCTGACCTCCTTGCTTGCCCTGAGCGGATTTGGCCTCATTGTAAATCATATTTTCCGGAATCAGGCACAATACCCCCCGGCTCCCTATATACACCCAACCTTCCCCCGGCTCCTCCCAGTCCATATAACCACGCCCCATATATACGCCCGGCCCCATATATACGCCCCCATAAACAGGCTCGCATTCATACCCCGGCTGCCATATATAAACCGGCCCCATAATTACCCCACGGCCCCATATAATCGACCGCCCCATATTACTACCACACGCCCATATATACGACCCCGGCCCATAATATACCACTGCTCCATAGACAAATCATTAACCACGCTCCTACCGTGCCATATCCAGGCATCCATATCCACACGCAAACACACTCCTATATCCAACTGTCCCATATATACCACGGCCCCATATACCCACTGCCCATAATACCGAGCCCATATATACCACTGCGCCTATACACCGGACCTATATCCCACTGCTCCCATATAACTCGTCCCATAACACGTGCCCCATATATAACCACACCTATGCCACCCGCTCCATCTATCACCCCGCCATCTAAAGAAAAAACTTGGAACCGGCCCTCATTACCTATCTCCCACTCTCATCCCGCCTTTCCCCATATCCGAACATCTACCGTGCCGCTCATATATCGACCGACGCTCCAATATACCCTGCTAATTCCACGGCCCATATATACCCAACCCACGGCTCCACTATATACACCCCCGCTCGCAATATACCCTGCCCATATACCCCCGTCCATATATTACCACACGTCCCCATATCAACGGCAACAACCACGGCCTTCATATCGCCACGCTCCATAAATATACCACACTGCTCCATATATACCCCCCGCCCCATATACCCCGGCGTCCATATACCCCCGGCTCCAATATACACATACGGCCCCATTTAACAAAACGCCCTCACCGGCTCCATATATACCACGCCCAACCCGCCCCATATATACCACGCTCCCAATATATACCCCCACCCTGCTCCATAATACCCCGGCCTCACATATATCACCCCGCCGTCCATATATACCCCCCTCATATATAGCCACTCCCCTTATATACCCACGCCCCATATAAACCAGCTCCATAGTGCCCCGGCCCCATATATACCACATGCGCTCCATATATCCAAACGGCTCACATATATACCCCGCTCATATATAACCCTGCTCCATAATACCACCGCCCATACTAACCACCGCTCCACGGTCCTATAGACCACGCTCCATAATTACCCCGCACCGCCTATCCCATTCTACCAATACACCGGCAACCCCCCCTTACCCCGTCTCCATATAGAGCTCCCAGGGCCCAATCTACTAACCCCCCACCGGCCCATATATACCCCAAGGCCCCATATAACACGCACGCCCATATAGTAATCCCCGCACCATATTACCACCCCGTCTCCATATATCACACAAGGCTCATATTACCACCCCGCCCCATATATAACAAAAAAAACCCCCGGCCCATATACCAATACCACGCTCCATTATACCTACAGCCGCAAGAACCACCCCTCCAATATACCACACCGGCCCCCTAGCTACCACGGCTTCCGATCTACCCCCGTCTCCATGTTACCCCGTCTTCCATCTACACCGGCCCATATATACCACGGCTTTGTGTAGATGAGCGGGTTACAGCCTGGCGCTGGTGTGTGCAGCCTGCGGTCAGCTGTGCCCCCTGCACCCCCACCCTTCAGCTCCTTGTGGCTTTTGCTTCTCTGTGTCGGGCTGGTCATGTGCCGTTGGCGTGTGTCCCCCATCCACCACCCCTGGAATCAGAGATCATATACTGGGCAACACCCCAGGGACTTTCACCCCTCACCCTTTCTGGTTGCCCCTTGTTTTCTGTTTAGCTCAGCTCTATATTTATACACAACAGACTCTCTGATACCGTGTTTAACATCCCCATTGTGTGTCATTTTCTCCCTTTGTGCCAAGCGTCAGACTCTAGGGTGACGGCTCTCAGGTTTGGTATGGCTCGGGGGTTGAATAAGGCTCCAGTGGTTAGAGTGGTGGGCTCTCAGGGGGTTGAGTAAGGGGACTCTCAGGGTTAGTAGGCCGGGGTGTGGGCTACTCGTGGGTTGAGTAAGGGGGCTCTCATGGGTGTTTATAAGGTTGGGTGATCGCTCAGTGGGTTAGTAAGGGGGCTCTCATGGGTTGGCGTAAGGACTCTAGGTTAGTGGGGCTAGGGTTGAAGGGCTCTCATGGTTTGATGTAGGGGCTCGTCAGGGTGTTGAGTAAGGCCTAGGGTTATAAGAGGTCCAAGGGTGGAGGGGTCTTAGATGGACAGGGGTTGAGGCCTGGGGTTGAGTGACAGGGATTCGGTTGTCGTGTCTCAGGGTTAGTAAGGTGGGCCTATCAGGGTTGAGTGGGTCGGGGTCAGTAGGGGCCTCAGTGGGTCTATGGAGACATGAGAAGAGGGCTCTGGGTTGATAAGGGGGGGTTTTGGCTTGGTACGGGCTCTCAGGGGGTTAGTAAGGGGGCCTCTACGTGCGGTTGAGTATGGGGCTCTCAGTGGATCTCAGGGGTATTGAACGGGGGGCTCTCAGGGGTGGAGTAAGGGGCTTTTAGGCGTTGAGTACGGGGGCTCTCATGGTGAGTGAGGGTGAAGTGGGGTAAGGGGGGCTCTCAGGGGTTTGATAAGGGGGCTCTCAGTGGGATCTCAGGGATTAGTAGAGGCTCTTGGGTTAATTAAGGTGGCTCCAGGGTTAGTAGGGGCTCTCAGGGGTTGAGTAAGGGGCTCTCAGTGGATCTCAGGGGTTGAGTAAGGGGCTCTCAGGGGTCTGAGTAATGGACTCTCAGGGGTTAGTTAAGGGGCTCTCAGGGTTGAGTAAGGCTCTAAGGAGAGTTGATAAGGGGGCTCTCAGGGGTAGTAATGGGGCTCTCAGTGGATCTCAGGAGGAGTGAGTGAGGGCCTGGGGTTTAGTAGGGACTCTGCTTTAGTAGGAGGGGCTCTCAATGGTTGATTAGTGGGGCTCTCTGTGGGTTGATAGAGGCTCTCAGGGGGTTGAGATAAGGGGGCTCTCAGGTGTTGCAGTACGGGGCTCTCAGGGGGTTGAGTAAGGGGGCTCTCGGGGTTGAGTAAAGGGTGTCCTCCAGTGGGTTGAGTAAGGGCTCTCAGTGGGTTGAAAGTAGGGGCTCTCAGGGGTTGAGTAAGACGGGGGCTTCTCAGGGGTTGAGTAAGGGGACTCTCAGGTGTAGTGGGACTCTCAGGGGTATAGGGACTCCCGGGGTTAGTAAGGGGGCTCTCAGGGGGTTGAGTAAGGGGACTCTCAGGGGGTTGAGTAGGGGGCTCTCAGGTGCGCTGAGTTGTGCTATCAGGCGCTGTATAAGGGGCTCGCAGAGGTTGAGTAGGACTCTCAGGGGGGGTTGATAAGGGCTCTCAGGGGTTGAGTAAGGGTCTCCAGGGGTTGAGTATAGGGCTCTCCAGGGGGTTGAGTAAGGGGCTTCCTCAGTATCTCAGGGTAAAAGGGGCTCTCATGGGTTTGATAAGGGGACTCCTCAGGGGGTTAGAGTAAGGGGCTCTCAGGGGTTTGAGTAAGGGGGCTCTAAGGGGGTAGTAAGGTTCTCTAAGGGGGTTGATAAGGCTCTCTCAGTATCCAGATGTTTGAGATGGGCTCTCTCCGGTTGAGTAAGGGGACTCAGTGTGTTAGTAACGGGGGCTCTCAGGGGGTTGGTAAGGGGGGGCTCTCAGTGGTTGATAGGGGGCTCTCAGGCATGGGTTGAGTAGGGGGCTCTCCCGTGGGTTGAGTAGGGGTGCTCTCTGGGAGTGGTCTCTGGGTTGAGTAATGGGCTCTCATTGGTTGATACGGGGCTTCAGGTGGTTGGAGTAAGGGGGCTCTCAGGGTGTGTTGGAGTAAGGGCTCTCCATGGGTTGATTAAGGGGGCTCCTCATGGTTGAGTAAGGGGGCTCTCATTTGGTTGAAGTAATGGTCCTCTCAGTGGGTTTGAGTAATGTGGTCCTGGGTTGCTAGGCTCCAGGGTGGTTGTGACTAGTAGGGTTATACGGGGGCTCTCAGGGGGTTGAGTAAGGTAGTGGGGGCTCTCAGGGTGAGTAAGGGGCTCCAGGGGTTTGAGTAAGGGGGCCTCACAGGGTTGAGTAAGGGCTCTCAGGGGGTTGAGTAGGGCTCTCAGGGGTTGAGTAAGGGGCTCTCGTGAGTAGGGTTCAGGGTTGAGTAAGGGGGACTCTCAGGGTTGAGTAAGGGGTCTGCTCAGGGGTTTTAAGTAAGGAGCCCAGTGGTTGAGTAAGTAGGGGGCTCTCTGATCACCGTGTGTATCAGTCCCACATTGTGTGTCATTTCTCCCTTTGTGCCAAGCAGTCACTGTAGGCGCTCTTTGTAGACTCTAGGGTTGAGTAAGGGGTCCTCTTCTCCATGGGTTGAGTAAAAGGACTCTCATTTGTTTTGAGTAGGGGCTCTCCATGTGGTGAGGAGGGGGCTCTCATAGTGAATACGTGGTCTCTTTAGGGTTGAGTAATGGGACTCTCAGGGTTGATAGGGGGCTCTCAGGGGGATTTGATACCGGCTCTCCGGGGTTGAGTAAGGGGTCTCTCCAGGGGGTTTGAGTAAGGGCTCATCAGTGGATCTCGAGGGGGTTGATTGTGGCTCCGGGTGTTAGTTAAAGGGGGCGCTCAGGGGTTATATAAGTGGCTCTCAGTGTTGATCCAGGGGGCTCTCAGTGGGTTGAGTAAGGTGGTTCTTAGGGGGCTGAGTAAGGATGCTCTCAGGGGGCTGAGTAAGGGAGTTCTTAGGGGGCCGAGTAAGGGGGTTCTTAGGGGGCTGAGTAAGGGGGCTCTCAGGGGGCTGAGTAAGGGTGCTCTCAGGGGGCTGAGTAAGGGGGCTCTCAGGGGGTTGAGTAAGGGAGTTCTTAGGGGGCCGAGTAAGGGGGCTCTCAGGGGGCTGAGTAAGGGACCTTTGTTTGTGGCTGCAACAAGTGTAAGAAACGGGTTATCACATTTCTTTATCAAATATCTCCCTATACCTACTCCTATTACCACATATAACCCCTCTATTACTTCATATAACCGCTCCCATATAACCAGTCCCTATCATTCTTATTACTGCATATAACCAACCGCTCCCTATAACTATTCCAAGTACTACATATAAACTCTTCTTACAACTCCTATTGCTACATATAGCAACTCCCTATAACTTCTTTTTCCCCATGTAACCGCTGCCTATAACTCCTCCTATTGCCGCATATAACCCCTCCTTATAACTCCTCCATCTAACCGCTCCCTATAACTCCGCCTAATACCCCATATAACCGCTCCCTACTGTATAACTCCACTATTGCCCCATATAACCGCTCCCTATAACTCCTCTATTGCCCCATATAACCGCTCCCTATAACTCCTCTATTACCCCATATAACTGCATTCTATAACTCCTCTATTACCCCATATAACCCCTCCCTATAACTCCTCTCTTACCCCATATAACTGCATCCTATAACTCCTCTATTACCCCATATAACCGCTCCCTATAACCCCTCCAAGATAGATTGATTTAAGAGTGAAATATAATTTGTGGGTATGTCCATTTTTTCTCTTGTTTCCCCCTTTTCCTTAATATTCCCCCCCATCCTTTTCTCTCCCTTTTCCTTTCTATTCCCTCCCCCCCATCCTTTTCTCCCCCCTTTTCCCTTTCTTTCCCCCCCCCCCCATCTTTTCTCCCCCTTTTCCTTTCTATTCCCACCTGTTGCAGGGTACATGCAACTACACACGTGTGTTTCTTGACAAGGCTTATTTATTTAGCCTTAAAAGATATACAGCACACAAAAACAAAAATAGCTTTTCATCAGCAAACAAAAGAAAAAATGGCTTTTCATCAGCAAACAAAAGAAAATGGCTTTTTCTTCAGCAAACCAAACAAAACAGTTTCTCTTTCGCAGACAGTCTATAAATAAGGTAGCTACCCTTTTTCTATGCAGGGGACAGACAGTTCACAATTCATCTACTTTGCTAACAGACCTTGTATCAGTAATCTCGTCAGCAGCTTACTCCTCTCTCCTCAACAGCCAGCTCCATGTGTCTACAGCCTGGGTTTTAACACACCTTGATTAGGCAGCTGGGATCCAACTTATTGTCCTGAGGTTCCCAGCTGAAGTTAACCTAGTCAGTGCTGCACTGCAGACTAGAGATAGGTTTTCCAGGTGTATAGCTGGTGGCTTTTATTTACCCTGTCACACCCCCCCATCCTTTTCTCTCCCTTTTCCTTTCTATTCCCCCCCCATCATTTTCTCCCCCCTTTTCTTTCTATTAACTATCCCCTATCCTTTTCTCCCCTGTAACAGGGGAGTTATCCATGTTCAGGTAATGTGCCTCTAATCCAGCAGTGTGGTGGTTAACTGCTGGTAGTCAATTAACAAACACCACCTGCCTGATTAGATGACTTAGAAAAGCCTGTCGTTTGAGACAGGAAGAGAGACTCCTTAGCTCACATCTGAGCTGAACTTGGAGACACTTGTCTTGAGCCCTGCCAGAAGAAACAGCAGAGCTGCTTTCAAGACACAGGGGAAACTTCTAAACCTGAATGCTGACAAACCCTGAAGAAAAGGTAGCAACCAGGGACAGAGAAGATTTCCCCTCCAAACCACAAGGAACAGATAAGACTTTTATTTACAAGACTTTTTATATCTGTTCATTTCATGCTATATGTTTGGGGCTGGGAGACATGCTTATCTAAGGGAGTTGTGAACTGCATAGTATTTCACTAGAAATACTCCAAAGTGAATAGAAGCTTTGTTTACCCCTTGTTTGGGTGGTTTCCTGATGTTATGGAAAAGGCGCAATAAAATGCTTATTTAATTTCACTATTATCAGTCTCCCTTGCATACCTCTGTGAGCGTCCGCCTACATATGGTGTCAGAAGTGGGATGAGAGGTGGTCTTTGAAGTTAGAAAGGACCGGAGATTTGTTCTGTGAATTATTTTTTATGTTTTTTGCTTACAAACAGTCTGAGCAACTTAAAAAAATAAAATAAAAAATCTCATGCAGCAGAGATCAGAGTTAAAGTGATACACACCACTGCACTGAAACTTACAAAACCACAGATGGACTCTTTTCCCCAATCCCAAGAGGAGAGAGAGAGAGACTGCTGAAGCAGGTATAACTTTATTTGCCTATCACAATAAAGTGTAATATGGTCATTGAAATAGGGGGTTTGCCTTCCAGCCATAGTCAGGGTTCAAGAAGTGAGTAAGCCCTTGAAAGGGATAGTCGTTTGTTGTTTTCAAATGTTTAGCTGAAGCAGTGAATACAGATGGTGACCCATGAGCGGTACTGATTCTGCAAGTAAAGGCTGCCACACCGCATAGGATTACCAGTTGTGAATGGAGTATATGCAGAAAAATGTGAAAATTGATGCAAGACTGTGCTGAAGCAGGGGAATTTTCAGTAAACAAGTGCTGAGGGTAAAATTGCCTACTAGAAAAAAAGTAATTGCTGAGCTGTGTAAAAGGTATCCCAAAGTGTGAAGAGTGAATGTCATAATACATAAAGTTGAGACTGAACTCAAACAGAAAATCACATTATTTGGCTGAAGCAGAGAGATTGCATCTAGCAAGTAAATGGTGTAAAGCAAATAGACGTTTTTACCTAGCAACTACACATTCAGCATACCTAATGAGAGATTAACCTAGCAAGTAAATGGTGTAAAGCAAATAGACATTTTACATAGCAACTGCACATCTTGTATACCTGATAAGAGAAAATGCATGCACAGTACTGCTGATATTGTAAAACTTACCCAAGAAAGAAAAAGTCTACAGAGATGCCTGTGAGAGCTACGACCTCTACAAGCAAAATATGCCCACCTGTAGGACTACCACAATTGGGGGTTCTAGCAAATACAGTGGCAACAGCTGCAATAGCGCCTCCTGAGGTCAGGAAGAAAATTAGACCTGATAGCCTAAAAATGGAGGACAAGATGCAGTGTTCCTGTAATGAACCCTACCCCACGGAAGAGTGGCCCTTCCAGAGGAAGACATCTCTTACGGGGAACCCAAACCGAGTCACACCCACAAAACACCCCAAGAATGGTGGGGGTGCCTGAACTCGGCACCAACTGAAAAGACCACTCTCTTTGATGATGAATATGATCAGCAGGAGAAAGTTCGGGAGCAGTGGATCACCGAATATTTCCGTCACCTATTACAGTTGCAAGAAAAGCCAGGTGGATCCAGTGACGCTGCTAAAATTTCAAATGAAGATGGAGACCCCAGTATCCCTGAAGGGACGGTGTCATCCAAATCAAAAAGGCGGAAAAAGAAAAAGAAAAGCGGTTCTTCACTTACCGTGGAAGGAACAGACACGTCCGCAGATCCTGTGGAGGAAAAGGGGGGCCGAGTTGCCCTGCAGCCTAGAGAAAATGGAGAATTCGTCCCGCGGTTAACCGAATATCCAGAGGGCCTAAGGCAGAAGTCGTGTACCCCAAAGAAGTGTCTGTCCGGTGCCAACAGTGAGGAAACCCTCAACCAACCATACCAGGGAAGCGGAGCCGGAACCAGTGAGTGTCGATCCCTTGACCAGCCCTGAGGATGCCCTGAAAAATGCCAGGCGTGACTGTGATATACTCCGTGATCAATTGAAACAAAAGAAAGATGGTTACGCGGAGCTACTGAAAAATAACGTGAAGCTACAGGAACATGTGCTCGCAATGTACTCTGCAACCAGGACAGAATTGGACGATCTCAAGACTGAGCTAGACACTGCAAATGTACTATTTCTGCCTTGGATGAAAAGCAGAGCCAATCTATAAAATGATGACTAAGCTGAAGCGGAAGTATTGAGGAGGCACTAAAGCAGATGACTGTTTTCAGCAAGAGGTTCACAACGCGCGTAGAGCTGATGCCTCACAACAGGAGGTCAACAATATCCGGACAGAGGTGACGTATCTCAGAAAGAGGTTCAGACACTCCACAGAGCACTGGATGCCTCACATCATGAGACCAACAGTGCCGCACAGATCTGAAAGTTTCCAGAAAGGAACTACACAGTCTCCACTGAGGACTGGACATATCTAAAGAAACTATTGTCCAATCTTGATACAGATTCAAAGTCTCTCAGAAGGAGCTTCAGACCCTCAACCTAGAGAAGGAAGTCTCAAGCAGGAGACTTCATCTCAAAGCGATGTGCGTAAAGGGAAGGAGGATGCAAAGAGGCCCTGATAGTACAGAGACTGAAAAAGGAGAAAATTCAAGATTAAAAGAGAAATTTTTTCTTTCAGTTTTAAGTTTTGTTGACAGACGAAGTCAAGGAAAAGAATGAAAAGCTACACGAGCTAAGGAAATAAATAGACTTTTGGAAGGTGAGAAGTTGTTTGAAGCAGAGCACCGACTGCAGAACAACTGCAAGGTCTGCGTACGCACCTCGAGAAGGCCGAGGAGAAGCAGCGAACTCTGCAGGAAGACAATATGCAGGCTGTTAAAGAATTCAAGTGCGTGAGGAAAGTCTGATACCCAGTATGTCCCCGCAAGCAGCATGGAAACTGAAGGCTACCCTGAGCGTCACCAAAGCATCGCTAGAGGCCAAGCTTAGACTCAGTGACCCGGACAAAAAGGAGCACAAGAAGGTCCAGAAACTAAACAAGTAACTGGCCCGAGCAAAGAAATTCATAGTGCTTCACAATGCCATAAAAATGTGGAAGAAGTCAGAAGAAAAAGCGTGCAGATAAATTCCCTGAGAAGAGAATTGCAAGACGCACTCAAAAAACAGAGGATATCTCGCGGATGAGTTACAGTCCTACAAGGACAAGTATTGACCGACTAAGCGTCAGTATCCCAAAGTCTCAAAAAACCATGAAGACAAGGTACAGTGAGAGCTGGGAATACCGCTCATCTGAAAGGACAAGGTTGCAAAATTTGAACCACCTAAACAAGCACTAGCAAAACCTTCAGCCACCCAAAGGCACAAAAAGAGGTACACGTGCTGAATCAAACCAGAAGAATCCTAGCTGATGAAGCTGAAAAGATGGGATTCTCTGGAAGTGGGTGTAGAATTGCAACTTAACCCCAAAGAGGCTGAAACTAGCAACCTAGTCCTGACATTTTCTGACCATGCAATAGTGTACTGTGTAAGGAAAATTAAACGCCCCAATCAAGCCCTAAGTTTCTCCTAGAAACATTAAAAACTTTAACCCACAACAGTTTCTGGAGACCTTACCAAACTGCCCATGGACAGAATCGATTTAATTCCCGACCCTGATTCTGCACTCGACTATTTCCAATCCGAGTTCTTAAAACTTTGCAATACCCATGCTCCATACCCAAAATAAGGGTACGGGGGGCCCACTTCCATGGGTTATAACTGACCTTATTGCACACTCTACCAGCTCAGGGATACCTTGTGGAAAGCTACCAAAGTAACTGGCACTACCAAGGATCTCATCACTACAGATGCATGCGGAACATGTGCAAGGCAAACAAGGCATGCAAAGCACCAATATTACTCTGACAATCTCCACCCAAAATACAACAAACCCAGCTAACTTCTGGAAGGTTATCAACAATATTTCCAGCCTCCTAACCATCACAACCAAGTATATCACTAAGGGGATATTATTCTGACAAACCCCACTGACATTGCAAATGCATTCAATGATTACTTTGTGGGGTGTACCACTAACTTATACAAAACGCAGCACAAAACACAACCTGAATCTCATCCTGGGAGTAACACCTATAGTCCCACCCCCTCCCAACACTGCCCACAATTTTCAATTTGGCCCAGTATCGAAGAGGAGATTATACAAGCGCTCCTCAACTAAAACTAAGCAGCCATGTGGACTGACTTACCAATTCTAGGTTCCTACGACTTGGTGCCCCCACCATTGCCAACCAATGTGCCCATAGTCAACTCTATCCTGTCTGCAGGCCATATCCCTAAGACCTGGAAAACTGCCAGAGTTGTCCCAATCTTCAAAAGTGGAGACAAAAATACTATCTCAAAACTAAAGGCCACTCTCACTTCTCCCATTCTTTCAAAGTCATAGAAAAATGTGTCCACTCCCAATTAAGCGATTTCTATACCAGACAAATTTACCTAGCCAATTCCAATCTGGGTTTCGTCCCAAACACTCCACCGTAACTACCCTGCTAAAGTTGGAAATGAAATCCAGTGTGGAATGGAAGGGGGACAACTCACTGGTGCAGTATTCCTAGATTTTGCAAAGGCTTTTGACACAGTTGATCATGCTATCCTGATATACAAATCTCAAAGCTCTGAATAGGGAGTATGCTAAACTGGTTTCAGTCCACCTATCAGGAAGATCCACATGTGTCCATCTCAGGCTCTAACTCCAACCCCCTGGATATCACCTGTGGTGTCCCGCAAGGCTCTGTTCTGGGGCCCCTACTTCTCAGTGTCATTAATGATCTTCCACTAGCTTGTAGGAAGCTCAATACACACTGTATGCAGACGACACCATCCTATATGCACACAGCCATAGCCTCTCTGACCTTCAACACCTACTTCAGTCTGACTTTTTGAGACTCGAAAACTGGATTTCCCAAAACAAAGTTTTTTTAAACACTGACAAGACTGTAACAATGGTATTTGGGACCCAAGACTAAATTTTTAAAGCTTCCGTGACTGAAGCTCCTGATTAGAACAACGCTAACCACCACCCTAACCCCGTCACTAGTTTTAAATACCTGGGCTATGGTTTGACTCCACTTAAATTGGGATGCACATTGACTACCTGACAACCAAGACCTATGCCAAACTAGGGGTACTTACGGGACAAATCCTCCTAAGTCTCTGGTCAGAAAGCGTAGCACAGCAATGCTTAATGCCAATTTGACTATGGAGACATAGTGATGTGGCTCGGCACCTCAAACCCACTTAGCAAAATTGACACCCTCTACAATTCAATTTGGTTTTGTTCTCCAATGCAAACCTACAACACACATCACTGCGATCTGATCAAAGAAAATAGATTGGTCATCACTAGAGTCTAGGCGCAAAGTTCACCTTCCTGTCTTGCTTAAATTCTTATTGGCAAGCTACCCGCTATCTGAACAAGCTCCTCACCACCTACCACTTGCAGCACTATCACTGAGATCAGACTCCAAAAGACTGTTCATGTCCCAAGGCTCAACAAAGGTCCGGACGTTCCTCCTTCTCCTACAGTGCACCCCAAAACGGAACAACCACCAGAGACTCTCCATCCACCACCAGTAAGTTCTTTCAAATCTAAGCTGTCTCACACTTTAATCTGGTCTGTACTGTTTCATACGCCAATAATATATATTTTCTTTAACGTGCACGCAATGTCTTGTATATAATGTATACCCGTTCATTTATGTAACTGTACTTGTAACCATGTGTTATTTGTTTTACTCGGTGCCCAGGACCATACTTGAAAACGAGAGGCAACTCTCAATGTTACTTCCTGGTAAAATATTTATAAATAAATAAATGAGTGGGAAAAAGGGCCGAGAGACAGTTCAAGCAAGAAAACTCAAAGGGCTGTTTTGAAATGCTCTGTAACTGCTGCCATACAATATGCCTACATAAGACGAGCACCCGACGCAGGGGAAATCTCATGACCGCGCACAGTAGCAAAAAGACTATACTTAGAAAAAGTCCTCCTCGAGCGATCAGGAGGCTGATCTAAGCACTTCGGGAGGAGACACGACTAAACTGGAGAAAGGGCTCCATCCCAGCAGGACTGAGGGTTCTTCCCCATCCACTCTCATTCAAGTCACAGAGAATCTAGAATGCGAGGAAGGATGGGCTTGGGCGTGGCAAGCCCGAGATTCCCACAACAGGGGAGGTATGTAAAGGGGAGTTATCCATTTTCAGTTAATGTGCCTCTAATCCGCATGTGGTGGGTACTGCTGGTAGTCAATAACAAACACACCTGCCTGATTAGATGGCTTAGAAAAAGCCTATCTTTTGAGACAGGAAGAGAGACTCCTTAGCTCACACCTGAGCTGAACTTGGAGACACTTGTCTTGAGCCCTGCCAGAAGAAACAGCAGAGCTGCTTTCAAGACACAGGGAAACTTCTAAACTGAGCTGACAAACCCTGGAAAAAAGGTAGCACCAGGGACAGAGAAGATTTTCCCTCCAAACACAAGGACAGTAAGACTTTTATTACAAAGACTTTTATATCATGTTCACTTTCATGCTATGTGGGGCTGGGAAACATGCTTATCTAAGGGGTTGTGAACTCATAGTATTTCACAGAAATACTCCCAAGGAAATAGAAGCTTTGTTACCCTTGTTTGGATGGTTTCCTGATTTAAGGAAAAGGCTATTTAATTTACTAAATCAGTCTCCCTTGCTAGCTCTGTGAGGTCGCCACATCCCCCTTTTCCTTTCTATTCCCTCCCCCCCACCTTTTCTCCCCCTTTTTCTTTCGATTCCCTCCCCCCACACCCTTTTCTCTCCCTTTTCCTTTCTATTCACTCCCCCATCCTTTTCTCCCTTCTTTTCCTTTCTATCCCCCCCATCATTCTATCCGTCTTCCCCCCATCTTTTTCTCCCTTTTTCCTTTTTCACTCCCCCCCACCCCCATCCTTTTTGTTTTTTTGTAGGTATGCAAATATGCTAAGTCATAAATCGATCTCTTCACGAAGTTACCAAAGATATATACAAGATAAAAAATGTAATAACTTTAACACGATCATGTCCTTTACTGTACGTTTTACAATGTGGAAAAAATGATGTCGGTCGGACATCAGACCACTACAGATATGGATAATGGAGCATTTGAGATCCATTAGAATGAAGAATGTCAGATTTTCCGGTGTCTAGACACTTCTCCATCGGTCCTCAAGGTAATGTAGACCTGTTTTATTGAGAACGGGACATGTTCTAGGCCACTAATAGATGTAGCTATGTCCCCTGCCCCCCTTACTTATGATGCAGTGCGGGATAGGCGAAGGCGGCATGCCCAGGCGGCGGTGGGGAACCCCCCCCCCCCCTTGACTCGGTGGGGGTGGTTGATTTCGGGGGGGTGGGGGGCATGGGGGCAGGAGGGAGAGGCGACCGGGCGCAGCGGCTCCCGACACAAGGCAACGCCATCTTGAGTGCCGCGTGCGCTCGCACGTGCGCATGACGTCCAGAGTGCGGCGGCCATTAGCAGAGTTTGCGCATGCGCACTAGTGAGGGTGCCCGGCGGCCATTACACAAGGAGAGACTGGGGTGAACTACAACCCCCAGAAAGCTATGGACAAGGCCCCACCTGATGCCACACACCAATAGGGCTGAGCATTCCCCTGCTCCCTGATATGAGACTAGTTTACATAGTTACATAGTTTACATAGTTACATAGTAGATGAGGTTGAAAAAAGACGTAGGCCATCAAGTTCAACCTATACTAAAATTTAGACAACAGATACTTTATCCTATATCTATAACTTATTGGTCCAGAGAGGCAAACAAAAAACCCCATTAAGGGAAAAATTATTCCTTCCTGACTCCAAGAATTGGCAATCGGATGAATCCTGGATCAACATCCTTCCCAGTATATTATTGGTAATCCCTGTATACCTTTCCCATCTAAAAGATTGTCCAACCTTTTTTTGAACAAATCTATTTATCTGCCATCACAGTCTCCATGGTAATGAATTCAACATTTTATCGCATACTGTAAGAACCCTTTCCTTTGTTCTGCGGTGAATTTCCTTTCCTCCACACCTTAAGGATGCCCGAGTCTTTGTACTGCCCGGGATGATAGTTCTTTTGAAAGCTCTAGTATTGTCCTGAATAATTTGTATATAGTTTCATCCCCCCTCTTAGACGCCTCTTTTCTAATGTAATAAATCTAATTAGAAGCCTCTCCTCATAAGTTGATTGTCCATCCCCTTATTAATTTGGTGCTCTTCTCTGCATCTCTCTAGTTTCATAATGTCTTTTCTTAGGATTGGTTGCCCAAAATTGTACTCCATATTCAGGTGTGGTCTTACAAGCTTTGTAAAGGGGCATAATTATGTTTACTTCCCTTCCATCCATTGCCCGTTTGATGCAAGATAAGATCTTGTTTGCCTTTGCAGCTACTGCCTGACATTGGCCACTATTGCTAAGGCCTGCGTCTACAAGCACCCTATAACTCTCCATCAAGATTCCCCCAATTATCTCATTTAATTGTAAGTCGCCTTTTTATTCTTGCATTCCAATGCATAACCTTACATTATCTGTATAAACCTCATCTGCCATTTATCTGCACAACGTTTCCAGTCCTCTCCAAGTCTTCTGAGAGAAATTACATCCTGCATGTTTACTACCTTACCCATTTAGGTTCATCAGCAAGATGGAGACTTTGCTCTCGATCCAACCTCAAGGTCATTATAACAAGTTTAAAAAGCAGGGGTCCCAGTACGATCCCTGAGGTACTCACTCACGACTTAGCCCAAACTGAAAGTTCCATTTATGACAACTCTGTTGTCTGTCCTTTAACCAGTTTTCAATCCAGGTGCATATATTATTAACAGTCAATTTTTTATTTTGACACCAACCTCTTGTGTGAAACGTATCAAAAAGCCTTTGCAAAATCTAAGTAGACTACATCAACTGCATTACCCTGGTCTAAATTCTTACTACCTCCTCAAAGAAACAAATAGGGTTAGTTTGGCAGATCTATCGTCATAATCCATGACTGACTATACTATTATTGTTTTTCCATATGGTATTCCTGAATTTTATCCGTATTAAACTTCAGGTAGTTTCCCTACAATTGAAGTCAGGCTTACAGGTCAGTAATTCCCCCGGGTGTGATTAGCTCCCTTTTTAAATATAGGCACCACATCTGCTTTACGCCAATCTTGTGTACTGAGCCTGTGGAAATGGAAGTCCTTGAATATTAATATAATGGTTGGCTATTACGAGCTTAACTCCTGAGAACTCTTGGTATTTGCCATCGGGGCCAGGTGCCTTATTTACTTTAATTTTTTCAAGTCGCTTATGAACTTCTTCCTCAGTTAACCAATTGTTAATTAATATGGAGGTTGGGCTTCCACTACTAGTGAACTTGATCTTCCTGTAAACACAGAGGCAAAGAATTTGTTTAATAATCAGCTTTTTCCTTATCTCCAATAATCTGCCTACCCACTCTCACTGAAAGGGTCCTAATTTTCTTTTCTCATTTTTTTGTTATTAGGTACTTAAAGAACTTTTTAGGGTTGACCTTACTTTCTATTGCAATCCTTTTTTCATTATCATTTTGATACAATTCGCGTTTGGACCACGCCAGTCTACGGAGGGAGCTGAAAGCTAACAGGTAGGGTCCAGGGAGCGTGTGCTCCCCTGGACTAGGCCTAGCTTATCCCCTTAGCCCCAGGTAGGCCCTGAGACCACTAGATTGGCTTGCTGCAGGGACAGGCTTAGATAGGGACACTGCCCCTTTATCTTGTAGTGAGGGACATACGGCATCCTGGTTGGTGGTCTGGGACCAATCACCGGAAGAGACTGTACTTGAAGTGGACCCCCCTGGTGACCACCCACGTGAAGCACAGGAGTCGCGGATCACTGTTTTGTCCATGTAACACCATGCAGGATGCAGGCACCCGGGTGGACACACCCGGCAGACCTTTATCCAGCAAGTGCATCAAACCACATTAGTGGGGCAGCGCTGTCTCACTGCTGCGACACACTTATTCGAGCAATAACCAGTATGTACCTCGCAGATACTGGAATGCGCGCTCCTCATCTCGACAAGCCACGTTGCATTTGCTTCCCAGCCATGGTTCATGCCTGGCTGACGGGGGGCGGCTGATCTGTAAATGATAATGATAGGATTTAATAGGCTGCAATGCTTCGCGTGTCTACCAGAGGCATAAATTCAGAATTGTAATGAGTATATAATATATATACTTGCAGTATTGCAGCCAGCGGGGAATAAAATGCTTCAATCCTGCCTGGAAAATAACCAATGCACTCGGGCAGAAAACAGTCACAAACCTCAATACACCGGGTTACCCGAATTCGTGGGATAGCCGAGCTCGAATAAAGTGTGTCGCCAGAGTGTCACATTCAGGTGGTTGATCTTGGGGACACTGGGAAGGTTCGATGTTCAAGAGCACCTCACCATCTTGGCTCACAGAGAGTTGTCGGTGTGTGTGTGATAGGGTGTTTAACAAGAGTAGTCATGTGTGTAGAGGTGTGTTATACACAGAGAGTATGTCAGTCGTGTGAGAGAGGGGTACCAGAGAGTATGTCAGTGTGTGATAGAGGGGTTACCAGGGAGTGTGTCGGTGTGTGTGATAGAGGGCTACCAGAGAATATGTCAGTGTGTGATAGAGGGGTTACCAGAGAGTATGTCTGTGTGTGATAGAGGGGCTACCAGAGAATATGTCAGTGTGTGATAGAGGGGTTACCAGAGAGTATGTCTGTGTGTGATAGAGGGGTTACCAGAGAGTATGTCAGTGTGTGATAGAGGGGCTACAAGAGATTATGTCCGTGTGTGATTGAGGGGTTACCAGAGAATATGTCAGTGTGTGATAGAGGGGTTACCAGAGAGTGTGTCAGTGTGTGATAGAGGGGTTACCAGAGAGTGTGTCAGTGTGTGATAGAGGGGTTACCAGAGAGTATGTCAGTGTGAGATAGAGTTTTTACCAGAGAATGTGTCAATGTGGATAGAGGGGTTAACAGAGAGATGTGTCAGTGTGTGATAGAGGGGTTCCAGAGAGTGTGTCAGTGTGGTAGAGGGGGGGTTACCAGAGAGGTCACGCACGTTGGGATAGAGGGGTTACCAGGAGAGTGTTGTCAGTGTAGGATAGAGGGTTACGAGAGTATTGTCAGTGTGTTGATAGAAGTTTTTACCAGAGGGTGATGTCAGTGTG